>VZTH01018674.1:141346-309455 GCA_013397815.1 Aleadryas rufinucha
GCGCCGCGCCCGTCCCCGGCCGGGCCCGGGCCGGACCTCCGCGCAGGCTGCCCCCGCGGGCCGCCGCCCCAGTGCGTCCTGTGCCGCGTCACCCCCTGTTTTATTCTATTACTGCTATTTTCATTTGTTTCCCGAGGAGGATCATAGGGCTTTTCCCCATTCTTGTTTTTATTCGCTGTGTTCTGGCACTACGGGCAGCTCAGGGGCTGCCGTCCCTGTGCGAGATTTTGGGGTGCAGTCTGTGGCACCTCTGCAGCCCCGAGGGCGACAGACTCTTTGTCTCCAGTGTCTGGGTATCCAAATCCCTTTTCAGAGGGTCCGCAGGAGTGGGGCGAACCCCCGCGGTCCCTCCTGCCTCCACAGGGCATAAGCTGCAGGAGCTCTGCGGTCAGTCATCCATGTTGCCTCATCAAGCGGACATTTAAATTTAATTGTCTGATACATTGTTTGCATGGGTTTTAATTACTCATCCTTCTTGAATCCTTATAACGATATCTGGCAAGAAAAGAGGAAACCAGGGCCAAGAAGGCAAAAATCCTGCAATGTTTTAACTCCACAAGAAAAAGTCACAAAAGTTTTTTCAAAATTCCCAGCAGATCACCATTATTCCAGAAAGGAAATATAAATTTCATAGGAATCGATTTATTTGTAGCCTTCTACTGACCTCTTCATCCTGCTGCTGCCCTTACAAAGGGTGAGGAGAGCCTGAAGCAAAGCAGAACCTTTGCCTCCGCCCATGGACAATCTGTGAAGAGCCGAAATATGACAGGATCTTACATTCTCAGACACGGTTTTTCTCATTTGCATTTGCTTGGCCCTAGCACCATCCTTATCTGGGTCTGCGGAAAGATTTTACCAAATGAGTGGAAACAGCACGTACTACATTTAAAAACAACAAAAAAAAGTAATTACTCAGACAAGTCTTCCTCAACTATGAATAGTTAGAAGAGACCTGCAGTGTGAGGAAGAGGTCCTCAGTGGCAAAGGACAAATGTCTCCAGGAGAAACACAGCTAGAGAATGCAACTGGTGTTGGGGAAGGGCTGGTGACACCAGTGCAGCTGCTCTTGGGCCATGAAGGAATGACCATGCAACAGTGAGGCAGATCCCTGGAGTATCAGCAGGCAGCAGACAAGTCAGGCTCTGTCTGCAGTGCCATACTAACCATAGATCCCTTCCTGATCTGACTCTGTATCTAATCATGTCCCAACTAGATGTGCAGTCCCAGTGCTCAGAAGCTTTGTCCTGTACACACATCTGCTGATGTGCATGGATGGAAGGACTGGCCTGTGCCTCGTAGGGGTGAAAATGTTGTGAGGTTTGGTTAGAGTGGGTCTCAGGGCTGCAGAAGTGGTCCAGGTGGGTTCTTGCTTTCCATGGACATGCAGCCTGTTGTGTCGCAGCTGCCATACGTGCTCCAGGGCCTTCCAGACACAAATTCAAATAGACACAATCCTAGATGATATGATGCTGATAGAAGTTTTTGCAGCAGACAGGGACAGAGATACAGAAATGCTAAGGTGTGTATAGTGGGACTCACCTCACTTAACTGTAGGGGTTTGGCTTGCCCTAGGCTATCCATGATACAATACAGGACTGCAAACATTCTCTGCCTGAAGCAGCAGCAGTGGAAATTGTTCTTGCCTGTGGCAGGGTGTTTGGAACTAGAAGATCTTTGACATCACTTCCAACCCAAACCATTCTATGATGATGTGATTCCATGAAGTGTGTCTCTATGTACAACACAGATGGGTGAATAAGAACCACAAGGCTTGGTGTCTACAGGCCCCCTCCTGAGAATGAAACCTTAAAGAAAGCGTTGGGCAAAACTTCCATGATAAAAGAAGTGGAGAAGAATGTTTAGTTTGAAATTTAGTTATGAGACATTTTGTTATCATAAAAACTTCAGATTTTTATTAGTTTTAGTGTATACTTTAAACCATAAGCTCAGAAAAGGCAGTTTGTCTGGCCTGTCTTCCTGTCTGCCTTAAGAAATAATGAACTACTGTCCTGTTCTATTGAGCATCTATAGACAAAATCTGATGTTTTAACTTTCTAATTCAAAAGTGGAAAAAAAATCCAAACATAGATTTCTTTTTCCCCTATGTGTCTAATTCTTAAGAAACAACAGCTCTGGTGAAATTGAGCTGCGCAAGTTCTTTTTTAAAAGAGAGTGAAGTCCAAGATCTGAATGTTACTGTGAGCCATTGTTGAGGCAAAGAGCAGTAAGTGACAGCGTACGTAAGGGTGAAGAGGTATTAGCTGTACTATATTGTCAAGTGATAACACACACGCTGACTTTTCAGCACCCTGTGAGTAAGCTGAAAATGAAACAGTCTACAGGTGGGAGCCCTAATGAATGGCACTGTCAGGAGATAATTTCTCATGGTTGAAGAAATCTTTTATTCTGCAGGGAAGTAACCTGGCATTGTGGGCCTGTGCCAGATTCCGCTGCAGACAATGAAGTGATTTCAGAGGCCACTGAGTCTGGAAGGAAGAATGACAACCCATAGTTGGCTCAAATGAGTCTCCCCATTGCTCACTGCTGATGCAATGCAGAAGAAAAGTCCTTGGAGTTCCCCACTGCAATGGCAGCTCTCCAGCCAGCTCCCTCTACTCTCCCTGGGACACAGACCCCTCCTCACTCATGCCCTGTTTCCTGAAGTGCTTTTTAACTGTGAGGGAAAATTAAAGGTGAAGACACTCTCTATCCCTTTAAAAATGGTCTGTTTTGAAGGTAAGAATGATGCAGACTGGGACTTTGGAAGAGCAAGTCCTTTCCTTATCCCTGCCCCTACTTTAGTTCAGGATTTCAGGAAGGCTCTGATGCCACAGTTCCCAAATCTGTGCAACAAGTGTGAGAGCATATCCTATCTCAATGAAGTGTTATGATGATAATTACAGTGGTGACTCTCCCATGACTGGGTGCTGTGCTGATGGGAAGGGGAAGGCCAGAGATTCACCTCAGATGTGCTGCACCACAAGATGATACCACTAGGAAAGAAGGAACTCTTCCTCAGGTTCTTCAAGACTGTGGATGCACAGGTGGTGGGGGAGGTACTTATTCCTAGTTCCCAGAAGCAAAATGCTTTTACTGTCAGCTCTGAAGGGAAGCACGTGAGGACTGGGAATCTGAGTTGTTTAGTTTATGGAAAAGATTGCCAAATGGGAAAACTGACAGCTGAATGTATACAATATCCTTCCTGTGTTGGCAAAAATCTTGTCATCAGCAAGAGTGACACTGTGGAGCAGCATGGAGGAGGACTGTAGCCTTGGAGGGGATTCCACTGATGAATAAAGACAATTAAAAGCTAGTCATGACCACTCTAGGTTCCTTTTGCAGGTCTTAAAGGGCTACCTCAGAGGGCAGTTAATTACATCCTTAAAATGGGATGTAAGTTAGGCCAGACAATCGTTCCTTAAAAGCACTCATTTTATTCTGCTGTCTACCATGAGAGGTTAAATCTAACTTTTTGGTGCCTACAGTTACATGAAATGAAGCCCACTCAGTGTGTCTGTCTTTTTCCTGGATGGATAGGGATATTTGAGCATCTAGTTGCAATTCACTCAGACAGGGGAAGGTTTCTACTGCACAGGTCCACCTGCAGATGTAACTGTGCAAATAAAGCGCTTTGCCTGAGAAAACTCAAGCTTTACAGAAGGTTTCTAAATCTATTGGAAAACTAATCTACTACTATATGGGAAACACAAGAGGTAACAGTGGACTGAAAATACAGTACATTTAGGAATAATTTTTTAGCTGTTTCTGTCAGACATGGCATGGGACTCTCTAAATAAAGTATATTATGTAGAAAGTTTTGATCAAACTATGAGGTGCACAGAAGGAAGAAAAAGAGGATTAATATTTTGAATTCAGCTTGTTTCAAAATTCACAGCTATATATATTATATACGCTCTTAACTATAGAGAATTCCTACTATTCATGTTATTGAGAACATTTCTGATGAGTGATGTTTAAACTAACAGTCCCTCTTTAATTTCAAGATAGTGAAAACTTGTTGAAACAAAACAGGCATCTGGATTTGCTCCAGCAAGACTGAGATTCTTTTAAGACACTGCATCTTCACTGTTTGAATAAACAGCATATAACTACAGTGAAGTAATCCCAAAATGATACCTTAAAAATAAAATATCCACTGCAACTGCACTCCCTGAGAACTTCAGGAATTTCCTGAAGAAGGGAATCTTCAGTGTTATGCGAAATTGGATTGAATTCATCACTACTGTTTTTGTTTTCATGCCAACCTGTGTCTGTCTGCTGGGTTTAGATTCTGCTGGTGATGTCACTGCTCTGTCTGGCAGTCTTGAATCCATTATGTTCTCATTTAAGAATAGTGAGCTGCAACATTTTCTAAGTGCTGTGTGTGCCCATGAAGCTACTGTATACTCACAAGGTCGTTGAGGATATTAGTAGACAGCTTTTCAGCTCCAGTTGGAGGTAATACTCACCTCATGCCCAGCTTGTTTAAAGAGAATGGAATTCAAATAAGAGAATTAAAGAGAATCCCTTATTCAATGCACACAGTGAAACAGAAGGTTCTCCCTGCAGGGAGAGCCCACCCTGCAGAGCAGGGAAAGGCCTTTCCTATCTCATTGTACGGCCAGAATTGGTGGCATTTCTAGTGAAATGCTTGAGCTCATACTAATTTTGACACCTGGTCATCTTGCAGCAGCATGAAGGCACCTTGAAGTTAGCAGTGTGACTCTGAGGGACTGCATCATATTTCAGACTATGTTCTAGCTATGGTCTAAACAAGGTGGTGTTCTTGTCAAGATCATCCTGCAATGGATGTAGGCCCTGTGGAAACATCAAAATCAGGTCTATCTCCCCATCTCAGGGAGACAAAGAAAAAGGAAAACCAAACAGGGTTTAGGACTATTTTATTAAGTGGTTCTGTCTCAATTTTTTGGTCAAATAAGCTTTTGCTCGTAGAATTTCTGTGAGTCCACATAACATCTCATGGATCAGTGCTTCTAAGGGAAATGAACATGAGGGTCCAAGGCATGCAGGAGGGCTGTTTAGCCATCAAAGCCAGCACATGGGACCATCTGAAAGTGCCTTCTGGACTGAAACGTGAAGAGGAGTCATAGTAGAACCAGGGGAGGTCAGTTACGATTAGCTTGGGAACAAGTAAACAAAATCAGCCTTGGCTAATTTTAGCCATCTAAAAATTACATCGAAAGCCTAGGGAAGGCCATCTTTAAGTAGAGGAGAGGAGGCAATTCAGCCCACCCCTGTTAGATGCTGATGTTATTATGGAGTTATAGTCTGGAATTATTTTCTCTTGGGCATCAATAGAGGCAGCCTAGACAGCTTGTGTGGAGTGGACATTTGACTCTCAAACTTAGATGGCAATATACTATTCAGAGTTAAGTCTTCCTCACCATAATTGCTCTTGGATGGCTCTTGTTCACATCGTGTCAAGATGAACCTGGGTTGTTTTCCAAATCTAGTGTATCCAACTATAAAGAGAATGATGGTTTTTCTCCCAAATAAGCAACCTGTTTCACTAACCTATGATCCTTTTCCTTCCCATGTGACAGATGACATCTTTCATTTGCAAGGTACTAATTGCAATTTTATGCTTCTCATCTGTGACTGCAACTGCAGGACTGTATTTAGTTCTGGCTACCTAGCTCCAGGTGAGACATAGACAAATTGGAGGTAAATAAGAAAAACAAAGTACATTAAAGGTGAATAAAGAAAACTTGCATAGTTTATCATAGGGTGAATCTAACAGTTTGCACTTGCAGTGCAGAGTACATAGGACCCTAAGGAGGAATTATTTCACATGCCACTAAGGAGTATAATGACAAGAGTTTAATGCAATGAGATTAGAAAAGACGTATTTGGGCTAAACATCACCAGAAAAATCTCTGACTGTGCAAATTGGTTGTGAAATAGTATCCCAGGGGATTTCTGCCCCTTGACCCCTGGATATATAAACTGTGTGAGGCAAAACATTAGGAAGGGGAAACTATCCTGAATATCATGTAGCACTTTTGGCAATCCAATAGATCTTTCCCAGCACTAATTACTACAATCTACAGATCAAAGCCTAGAAGATAAGCAAACCATTTGATGATATATCTTGTGGAGATATATCCCATGAGGAATATTTATAGCAAGTCTTATAACTTATTTGTGACACAGTTTGCCTTTGAGTGCATTTCGAACTCAAAGATGAATATATAAAAACAACCCTGTGCTGCTCCATACAACGAACCAGGTGCTTACTGGTGGTCTAAAGATATTTCCTCTCTATCCCCAAAATGTCAAATATATGCACCCAGCCTATACTCTTGCATTTAACCTGGGTTCCCTTTGGAACCAAGGAGAGAGATTTAAGTGGAAAAATTTAGTTTTTAATGACACGTATACAGCCTCACACAAGACAAATCAGATAAAGGTACAGACACTACAGACCTGAGTCTGGGACCAGGTCTGCACCAGGAGCTGAGTCATGCATCAAACCTATAAATATAGTTTAGAATTTCACATTACTTTCTAATTCTCATTGAAAATACGAACTAAGACAAGCAGAGTATAGGTATCTACCTACATTTATCAGTAGCCTAAGACAGCAAGTCTGAGAGGCATCCTGAACAACTCCATGGCAACATTCCATGGCCACCTTGGCAGGAGACTTCCTGGGACACAAAAGGAGTGAGCAGCACACCCAACAAAGACATCCACACAGATACACCTAGAATGGTAGTTTAGCTGCTCTCAGGAGAACTAAAGGTCATTAAACTACCCTCTAGTTTATTAATAGGGACTATAACTACTTATTGAAGTAGTGGATGTGGGCAGTGAGGAAAGACCCTGTCCAGAAGTACCTTAGGTGATGCAAAACACTTTGGTGTTTCACTTGATAGTCAAGTTACCCACGTGAAGAGGCTTTTATAGCTGGGATGAAGCATGGAGATCCAGCCTGATGTCTGCATTACCCATGGATTTCTCTGCCCCGGGTTGCCAGTCTTGTTTCAGCTAGAAAGACATTTTAAAGAACAGTCAGTCTTGAGTTAAAATTATCACAGTGTAGGTGTACATTACAGTCTTTGGTTCATCATTGTCTTGTTATTTCTATTTATACTTCAGCTGTTTAGCAAGATATCTTAAGGTCAAAGGCCCTAAAAGTCCTAGTGTACTGTATCAGTGTATATATATACTATGTGTATATACTATATATATATCAGTACTGTTATTCTAAAACCTGCAGTTACTTCAAAAGCTAAATTATACTTTAACAAATTCTGTTTCCATAACTCTTAATTATATTACTTTGATCCTTTGTGAAATGTATTGTCAATCTGATTATGTGATCTGAGATTGAAATCAAGGAGAAAAGCCCACAGTTATCTGGGTAATTCCATATATCCTATTCAAATACTCATATCACCCTCACTTTCTGCCATACTTTTACAGTTTTCCTTCTGTTTTAGGACTAATTGAAAATTGACAGTAATGGTCAAGAGATCTTGAAAACTTTCTGGAAACTTCTGATTTTAAAATGTCTAATTTTAGAAATGGCTGTGAGCAACAATATTTAATTCTTGGAACTATACCTTTGTTAACTGGCAAAGTTAATATATATATTCTGGGTTGATTTTTAGCCAAGGTAACTGTTGTAAGTAATTTTTAGACAGTCCCACTGTCATTGTGGGAAATCCAGAAGAAATCATTCAGCCTAAGTCCCTTTCTCTATACAGTGCAGAGAGATGTTTTAAGTAGATACTTATCCTGTGGTTCAAAAATGTTTGAGATCAATTGTTTCCCTTACCAGGGGCAGAAAGAGCTAATGCCCTTTCTGGCATACAATTTCTGCTATTTTGAGATCACTACTTGCTGTTTTAGTTATAGCAAGTGATTTAAACTGTCTAGTCACAGAAATCCTGCCACTAAATTTGGTTATATCTGTTAGGTCAAATTGGTGTTTACTAATGACCAGGCAAGTTCTTTTTGCTTATTTTCCAGACTGAGTATTATCTTAAGAAAATTAGATATTTTCTTCCTTTCAAGTCTCATGGTTGCTTTGCTGATTCCTTTCATGGTGTTTTAAATTTGTGCTAATGAGTGCTTTTGCTCTACTTTCACTCTGCTCTTTTTTCTGCCAGCTTAATGCCTCAGCTGGGTCCCAGAGAAGTCTGTATGCCTCTCTCTTGATTTGGAGCCCATATAACTGTACATTTTCCTAGGAAAGGTAGGGAATATTTCTCAGCTTTAACTTCAGTTATTTACCTTGCCCTTACCTAGCTTCTGCCTAGCACTTACCACTTCTTCCAGCTCACTTAAACTTTATTTTTAGTGGCTCCCTGCTGAGATCTCTACTACCAGTAGCGCATGGGATGGCTTGTTATTAGTATTCATCTTGACCATCAGTAGTCATTAAATCTATTTAGAGAACCACATAATATTTTAGGTTGCCCCTAGAAGTCTGTTAGTCCCACCTCCTGGTCAAAGCAGGACCGAGTCCAAAGCTGAACCTTAGATTTCCCTTTTACATCCAATAAACCCCCTCTCTTGCAGAATGTCCAGCAAGGACTATCCTCTGCCTTTGAACAGGTTGTGACTTCCTTACAGGAACATGTATAGCCTCACAGGTTGAGACTTCCACAGTGGTCTTTCCCATACCCTCTGTTCTTTTCTAAGCATCTTCTGTGTAGATGGCTGAAAAAAACAATTAACAGCAAGTTTAGTGGTTATGTGCAAGAGTGACTTGATTCTACTCTCAAAGTCAAGTGAAAAACAATAATAGAATCACAAAATGGTTTGAGCCAGAAGGGATCTTAAAGATCATCTAGTTCCAATCACCCTGCCGTGAGCAGGGACACCTTCCACTAGACAAGGTTGCTGCATCTAACCTGGCCTTGAACACTTCCAGGGATGGGACATCCACAATTTCTCTGGGCAAGCTTTGCCAGTGACTTGCCCCACTCACAGTAAAGAATTTCTTCCTTGTATCTAATCTAAACCTTCTCTCTTTCATTTTAAAGCCATTCCCCCTTGTCCTGTCACTACATGCCCTTGTAAAAGGTCCCTCCTCGGCTTTCTTGCAGGCCTCTTTCAGGCACTGGAAGATCACAATAAGGTCACTCCAGAGCCTTCTTGTCTCTAGGCTAAACAACCCCAACTCTCTCAGCCTTTCCTCATGGGAGAGGTTTTCCTTCCCTCTAATCATTTTTGTGTCTCTCCAACAGATGGCTTTCTTGTGCTGAGGATCCCAGAACTGGTTGCAGCGCTGCAGGTGGGGTCCCATGAGGGCAAAGCAGAGAAGCAGAATCATCTACCTTGCCCTGCTGGCCACACTGCTTCTGATGCAGCCCAGGATACATTTGGCTTTCCAGGCAGCAAGCACACATTGCCAGCTCCTGTCCAGCCTGCCAGGAAAACAAGCAACCTTTTCTTCTCACTTTCTTCCAACATCTAATCAAAAATATTTTCCTTCAAGTTTTCATATGTTGTTTTCCCTTTTTTATTTATTCATTTATTTACCATGTCAAAGCTGGCTTGACAGATCTGTGGCATACAGAATGTTAATTTTGAGAGCTTACTCACGTTCCTTACTCGCATTGAAGAGACTCACATTGGGTTGGATAAAGTGAATTAGCGTGTAATGTAAGAGTTTGTATTATGCAGGAGATTGACTTAGATAATACTGTGTCTCTTTTACTGTATCAACCTGAAACTATGAAAGGCATGGACTATAATAAGCATGAAGTCCTGATACAAAAGGTACAACATGCATACATAACTCAATGTATACTAACTTTACTGATTTGGAGACACATCATTAACGTATTTGAAAATAAATACTTCACAAGCACTTGTTAAATATTTCCTGCATTTCCAGCATGAAGGAATAAGGATACAATTCTCCATTGTACTGCAACAGGCATGATTATAAATGGAAAGGCAGTTTTAAAATAACAATTTCTCTATTATGTTTCATTAAAAGCCAGCTGTTTGCTACCAGCAATGAACACAGAAGGGTCTGTGACAGCAACACTCCAAGTTATACTTTATCTAAGTGTACACTGCTTATAGTGTTGGTAGTATATGCCGGTAGTGCTGACCTGTTCCATTATGTGACTTTCAAACAAACTCTCTTTTAACCTTGCTGTAAAGCTAAGTGCATTTTTTTTCAAAGTTCTTAGTAAATAATCGCCAAACCTCCATTTACAAAAATAGAATGGAGCAGAAATTCCTAACCAAAGCTTTGGGTCCAGACGAACAGTTGCAAATGTTTAAATATTTGATTGGAGAAAAGCCAAATTTTGAATGTCGTGGAGAGTGGCCAGTGCCAAGCATCCAATTCTTCTACAGGATCTGAATGCTGGAGCTGGAGCTAATTGTTTACCCAGTCTGTCTGCCCGGGCAAACAAGCTCCTGGAGGCTCATTGCTTTGAGTCTGCTCGGATCCCCATTCCTCAGCCTTTATGTACTTATTAGGCTTACAATAAACGGCACCGAGGCAGGCGCAGACGCTAACAAAGACGGGAAATGCCAGGCCTGGCCAGAATGAAATCAGTGTGTCGTGAGGGCTCTTGTTCTGAATGTGAATATGGAGCTTCTGTTGTGAGGGCAGAGGAGTGGCAGAAGGAGGGTGAGATGAAGTTGAATCCCCTGTACTCAGCTCATCAAGGAAAGCTGACAGCTGACTGAGCCCTATTAGGACCTGTCAACCTGATCCTGCAGGCAATATTCTCATTGAAATAAATGGGAGCTCTGTCTCATTAGGAACAGTATTGCATTATGTTGGTTCATATATTATTTGTATTTCTCTGGAATCCACAAGTCTTAACTCTGTTTGGAACTGTGCTGTGCTATACAGTATAAAAATGAAAAATAAAAGATACTTTCTCACCCTATTTTGCAATCACAATAGGAAAAAATAGTCTGTGTAAGTTTGCACACTGTGTTACTGGCATGACCTGGAACAGAGTCAGCATCCCAGAACCCCCTTCCAGTAGGTAATATTACTCTAATTTAGTTTGGTTTCTCAGCTACATACCTAACCTTAGGACTTAACTCCCTTTTGAATTTCATGTTCTTCCATACTCCTCCATAGTAGTTTCGGGAGACTGTCAGATTCCGTAATACCACCCCGTGTGTCATTCAGTGAAGGACAGAACTTTTAATTTGTCTCTAATGTGCTTGAGGAGATAACAATAAATTTTTGGAACTGATTTTCTTACTTCTTGGAATTGTTTGAGGAACAGAAAGCAAAAGAAATGTGGAGCTGGAAAACAACAGCTTTTGAGGTTAAACTGTTTCTCTCTTAGAAAGTTATCTGAGGAGCTGTTTGTTTCCTTATGGTGGTTAATTAATGTCATAGTTTGACAGAGATCGTGAAGTGTGGGAATTGAAGAGAGACTCTCAGTGTAGTAAACAAGCTCTGTGATTTCCCTTGGCGATCAGTGGTGTACTGTGGCATCAGAGAGACCTCTTGTGCATCGGTACCCTGCTCCTTTAGCCTGCAGCAGTGCCTGTGCTGAGGCAAGGGGATGCCCAGGTCTTCCTCACTCACTCGGTTTCTGGCCTTTCTGCTGAGACAACTGATAAATATGTCAAAAAGTGGTGCTGTTGGAAGACGAATTTCTATTACAAGCCTGTGTCTCCAAATTGCCAGCTGGCAGTAACTCTGGTTGCTGCTGCCTTGGGCCTGATTTGAATGCCTGGCAAAAGGGGAAGGCTCCATGTGCCATTGTCTGGCTCTATGAAAAAGCTCCCCTGGCTCTTTTCTAACCCACTGAGGAGGACTTTAAAGTGGGTCCATCTGTGTATGGAGATGAAATCACAGAGGAGACAGGGCCTTGGGGAGGCCCTTATGCTCCCCAGAGGTAGAGGACTTCCTGGGTAGTCCCTGAATACTAATACACCACCAGGGAAATAAATAGGAGGAACTGGAGGACTGTGCAGCTGCCAAGCTATGTCATCACTGCAATTACAGAGGTGTGGTGGGATGTTTGCATGGCTGGAGTGCATAGGTGTACTCAGGTGGAGCTACAATATATGCTTCTCACTCTTCAGGAAATACAGAGAAGATGGGAAGAAGGCTGTGCTCATTGTCAAGGAGAGCTCTAATGTGCAGAATGACTAGATATCTCCAGAGGTCCTGTACAAAGTAAATTTCTCTACAATTCTCCATGATGCATTTTCCTTGGAGGATTATTCCTCAGTGTCACAGATCCCTCATCAGGAGTCCAGCCTACATTGCCCATTTTCCCTTGTCACAGTTTATTCCCTCTTCATTCTGCTAGAAAACATTTTTCCCTCTTGGTCACTTGCCAAAATTAGTGTTAAAACTTATTTTGAAGAATTATGAAGACACTGCCAAGGAGACAAGTTTCTGACATCCTCTGCTGAAAAATCACCTGTTTCTGAGAATATTGATCAGGATTTAGTTTTCATTGTGTAGTCTCACATTCAGTTGCTTCTTGCAAGCATTGGGTTTCTAGAGGAAAACAGGGCAACCTAAGAAACTGCAATTGGTTAAATGCTGAGAGTAGAAGTAAGACACGTTTTCTGAACTAGAAGTAGACATTTGAGTATTTTGAAATATTAGAAGCCCAAAAGTCTGTTAGGATGCAGTCACAACAAGAATTTAAAGCTCATGGGTCTCATGAAAGGATGGACTGGGATAGAAGGTACTAAGAGAGTGTAACTAACTGACATCTCCATGTTGCTTTATCCTTAACTGGACCTTCTTTGAAATGCCTGATGACATATTTTCTCCCGCAGTCCTTCATTTCTCCTCTGGCCTTCTGGCCTCAGCCCTGGAGCCATCAGAAGAGGGAGTTTTTGCCCATGCTGCCCAGAAGCCCATAATCGTTCCCATGTCCAGCTGCAGGCAGGATAATTTTCTGTTGTTAGAGCAAATAGTAACCTGGAATGAAAATTCATGTTGAAAGCAGCTTTGCAAACCATTATTTGAAGGAATACTACAACCAGAGCCATAGCATAAAGACATGCCTTGTAAAATTTTGAATACTCGTATTTAACCTTTTTTTTAAAGCCTGTCAGAAACTACTCAGACCAATCACTTTGCCTATTCAATTACATTAATTTACAGCAGATGAAAACTTATGTCCAAGGATAAAAGCAGTTAATTGTTTTGTTAAATTGTGGTTTCAATGCAGTGGATAGGAAGTACATAGTTTCACGCTTAACTGCTCTGGATATTTCTTACAGCCTCCTCATTATTTGGATGCCAAGCCTTCTAGACCCTGTCACAAATAGCCTTCTGGAAGTTAGAAGAGTGGAATGGAAGGTGGTTGCCACCTTAATTCTGCATTTATGTTTTCCAGTGATTTCCAAGGAAGAGTTCCCTTGGCGCTGAACTGGGAAGGACTGCAGATTGGCAAAGCCTTTTTCACTTAGTGATTACTCTGTGGTCAGAAAAAAATTTTTCCACCAGGGATTTTTCTGAGAAGCTGAACACACACAAGTTCAAATGCTCTGTGGAGTTATGGAACTGGACACTGCTCCTGTCTGCCAGCAGAAGAAAGGGAATGGCAATAAGCAAATGATAAAGCAAGCCGTGCATAGGTAAATGTGCTGATACTTTCTTTTTTTCTATCTCTGATCTTCCCACTGTAGGATCCAGATTTTTGTATGGAGAAAAAAAGCCATATAAATTAGGAAGGATGCATAACTCTGCCATAAGGGAATTTGGACCAAGTTATCTGCAGCTGAGAGGTGCAATTTGACAGAGTCTGTAGGGGTCCAATGTAGTGCAGTGAGCAGCTGGAACCTTGGGAAGCAAAGAAGAGTTACTGGGATACAGCAATCAAATCAAAATCACATGTGAACTTGAATGTCTCAAGGACAAGGAGCCAGTGGCCAGGCAGGGGTTCATGCCAACCGTTCTAAAATGTCAGCATTGCTCGTGCTCCATGTCTCAGGGACACATTATCTTTTCTGGGTCAGGCAGCCTGAAAATATCCCTCTGGTGCAAACAGGTGATCCAAAACCTGGCAACTCAGCTAGTCCCATGCCCTGCGTATATGCCTCTGTGAACATGCTGCAACATAAGGGTGGACCTACATACTTAGCTAATAGCAAGAGGGGACACAGATACACAGCTTGTGTCATCCAGAGCTGAGGAGGATCTGTGGGCAGTACTCACGAGGAGAGCAGCTGGGTCCACAGCACCTCCCCAGGTAAATCCTAACTGCAAAAAGACAGCCTATTCCTCTATCATAGGTGTCAGTGCTGAGGTCTCAAAGCAGAAGACTTTTTTACTGAAAGTCATTTTGCACTGTCCCTGGAAATGTGTCACTGTGGAAAGTTTCTATCCACCTATTTGCTGGATTGTACCAAGCATGTATATGTGTGTGTGTGTGTATGTATATGTATTAGCTGTGTGTCTCACTAGACTGCTGACACTGTATAGGAGCAAGTCAAAGGACATTTTGACTTAATAGCTGGACTTCGCCAGAAGAGCTGTACATTTATTTCATCTACCTACTGATAATCCAGCTATAATTAAAGCACCTACGACTGCCTGAAAATATTCTGACATTATTTTTTCCTGTTTCATCTACATTCAAAACTTCCTCTATAACAGTTCTGACTTTGGTGATATTTTGGATTGACTTCTTTGACTGATTTTTTATTTCACAACAACTTCTTGTCTCCAGGCATTTTTTGTTCTTTATTACATTACATTAATACTCCCAAAAGCTAAAGTCATAATAGTATTCTTTGTTCTCACCATAATAGAACTGACATTAAAATGCTGGCAATTCATGCGGAATGGAAACTTGAGGTTTCAGATAGATCTAATCATTTTTAAGTAATCCCTTATTTTAATATAGACTAAAACATTAGGGGCAGGGACTCACACCTGTTCTGTAGAATCCAGCTGTATTCTCATAAAAGCAGGAAGACATGGTTGTTTCATAAAATAATCTGAACCTCCATGAAAAATTTGGTTGGAAGTCAGAAAATGTACTTCCAGCCAAAATCTGTCAATAGAGATTCTGTCTCTGTTTGCTGCTTGGATAAATTTGAACTTCACATGTCATGGAGAGGAAAACGGAATACATTAACACTGATGAGCAAGGTTGGCAAGCTGTCTCAATAAGCTGTTTGGAGTGAGGAACAATGTACACAGCTACACTTACCACCCCTCTCGCTTCACTGAGTGAACTTCCTGCTCATTTTCTGGGGAACTCTGCTGGCGAAATGATTCTGACCAGCTTTTTTATTTATAGCCACAACAAAGCCAAAGTTTTTGAGTTTTTGCATCTAATAAAATACAAAACAGTGAGGAACTCAGAACTACAACACCTTCTAGTAGATAACCATTTGCACAGTCTTAGGTAGTTGAGAGTTGGAAAGAAAAATTTTCCCATGCCAAGGAAAGGTGAGAGGGGCCAGTAGTTTAGTTTGCATCACATATCTTTTCCAGAGTCACAAGCCAAACCACTGGTATAGATTTCCCCCCTCCTACTCACTGGGCTTTCTAATGTGAGAAATATCTTCCCATGGAAAGCAGTGGTTATACAGTCACATGGGATTCTGCCTTACTCATACTGTTGGTATCTGTTTTATGAAACAGGGCAGAGATGCCAGAGTTACCCTCAGGCTGGGATGTCTCCTGTAAGCAGCAGCAGGAGAAGTCAGGAGGGAGTAGACAGGCCCCAAAAGACCCTCCTAAGTCATCACAAAGAGTGACTTTTATTGGACTAAGCAGCAGGTGAACATCCTGCTGTGTATTATGGCCCACATACTGCCAGGAGAGCAGGCGACATAAATCTGAAGACCAAACTGCTCATGCTCCGTGAAGACCCTGAAATCCTTTTGTAAGGCAAAGCCATTCAATTCTGAGCCTTAGACAAATTCCAATCTAAGTACAATGTGCTTATCTGCAATGCTTTACCAGCAGCAGTAGGACACTTACCCATCACTCTCTGATCTCAGCAGCAATACCAGTGCTGCTGGAACATCTGCTGTGCTCAGCACCAGCCTAGCTGAGAGTATTCCAGTGCTAAGCAGAGCATGCTTTAAGTACTAGATTTATAAAATGCTTTGAGAATGTCTCCCAATGAATTGCAAGCTTTTTGAAAACCATGAGCATATCCACCCAGAAGCTGAAACATGAGGAAGAGGGCTTGGTGAAGCCAGATAGCCCCAGCACCATCAGGCCATGAGCAGCTTGCTCACTGCTCTGGAGAATGCCAAGAGGGGAAGCACAGCTCTGGGCCATTGGATTTTCCCCCAGTTCACCTGAACAAGGTAGGCATTAGGCACTTGCACTGTGCCCCAGAAGGTGGTCAGCAGCCTCAGTTATCTGTGGTTTGGTGTGCTCTATGTGCAATATCAAAGACTCTGCCATGGATGTAAATGGGCAGGTAGGATGTGCTGTACAGAGAGAGCAGAAGGGTCTGGAGAGCTCATTCACATGCTAGGGAAAATGGCTTTCTACAAAGGCAGAGCTGCCTGCTGAGGCTTTAGAAGGAGATAGAAAGCAAGATAATAACCTGAGATTAATGTGTGGAGCTCCTATTCTCACTCCCAGGCTGCTTTGCCTTTTTGTCACTGAGCACATCATCATTTCCTTCAAAATGTGTCCCAGTGGAGACACAGCAGGAGAGGGAGTTGAAGGAATGGGAGTTGATGACACCCTCACCTGCAGGAGCAAAGGCAGAGTTGTTGGTTGATGGGTGTGCTGGACATAAAGATGAAATGAGTCAATCTTTTTTCTAAAAACCTTTCCCACAAAAAAAAACCACCAACCAACCAACCTAAAAAACATAGATGAAATGAGGACTGAGGCCATTTGGAGAGTTCTTAGCTCTTATTTTCACTGTTCTGCCATGGCTCAAACATTGACAAGATGGTTTTTGACTCTGCTATATGTTAATCTTCTGCAAAGGCTAGTACAGACAAAAATAGGATATGAAGTAACATCACAAAAGGAAAGCTGTAGGCTTATGCTGTTCAAGATATTAAGCCTTTGGAAGCTTTTCTTTGAGATTGAGGGAGGAGATTGTCCCCTCTGCTCTGCTCTGGTGTAACCTCACCTCAAGTCCTGTGTACAGTTTAGGGCACTGCAATATAAAAAAGACATTAAGCTGTTAGAGAGTGTCCAAAGGAGGGCCACAAGGTTGGTGAAGGGTCTTGAGGAGAAGCCATGTGAGAAGCAGCTGAGGGTACTTGATCTGTTCAGCCTGGAGAAAAGGAGACTGAGGGGAGTCCTCACTGCAGTCTGCAACTTCCTCGTGAGGGGAAGAAGAGGGACAGGCATTGATCTCTTCTCTCTGGTGACCAGTGACAGGACCCAAGGGAATGGCCTGGAGTTGTGTCAGGAGAGGTTTAGGTTGGGTATCAGGAAAAGGTTCTTCACCCAGAGGGTGGTTGGGCACTGGAACAGGCTCCCCAGGGAAGTGGTCACAGCACCAAGCCTGACAGAGTTCAAGAAGCATTTGGGCAATGCTCTCAGGCACAGGGTGTGATTCCTGGGGATGGTCCTGTGCAGGACTGAGAGTTGGACTCAATGATCCTGATGGTTCCCTATTAACTCAGCATATTCTGTGATTCTGTGAGATCCTGCAGGCAGATCAGGGCAGTGGGAGCCACAAGAACTCTATCACTGTGTTCCCTGGAAAGTCTGCCCAAAGTAGTGCCAACATGGAAAGGTAAGATACTCTTCATAAGGATAACTGTCCCAATGCATCTTATATCTCTTTTTCTCTCCCATTTCTATTATTAGTGGTATCTAGTAATCAAACCATGACTGATGAGTTGTAAAGAGGTATATGACAACAGTAAGAGACATTTTTCTTCCTCATACAGCTTCTAGAGTCACCACTAAGTTCCCAACCCCAAAACACTGTCTGTGGAGACTCATGGATATAAAGTGAAATAAATTAGTTTCAGGCTTCACCCAAGGCCCCTACTTTGAGTCACTCTAACTCACAGGAACCCACAGTATTGCCTACAATACCATAGTGGGGTTTTTTTTATTGTTTTCCTCTGAATTAAGGCCACAGTAATAACAGAGTGTCATGAGACCAGCACCAAATAGACGAAATCCTGCCAAGTGAAGCTGTACTTACGTACAGTGTGAAATCATCAAGGAAAGGAACTGCCCAGAGACTAAAACATTTCCATGTTAAACTTATGATTTAATACTTGTTTAAGTTAAACATTAATACGGGTAAAGCAATCTTCAAAACAGAGCCAGTGCAGAGTTGATCCAAAAGTCAACAGGACAAAAGAATCTGGAGCAAAAATCTGAGCCAAACCACTGAAGCTGATAATGTCTGGCAAGAAAATTCACCTCGGAGAAGAGCTTGAGGACAAAACTCAATTAAAAAACACAAATCAGACCTTGCCCTTTACTTGCTGTCTCTCTGCCTTTATTCTGACCAGATGTAAAAACCTCATGATCTTGGAGGCCTGGGATATAGTTTCTAAGAGGGCTCTGCAGGATCGGGATTGCTTCTGCACTTGGGGATTCAGATTCCAGCCTGAGCTGCAGCTGACCTTGCCAACTTGGAGGCACAAGGACAGAAACCTTTAAGTGACTCTGGCCCAAATGGTATTTACTGACAGAGAGCTGGTCTTGAGCTTGCCAGCTATTAATTGTAGTTTGACAAATTATAAAGGCTTCCTGTCGTCCATCAGGGTATCCACTTCCCATTATTCTGGGCTAACAGTCTGTGAAATGGCAAACAGAGCTTCATTGAAACAAAGCAAGACACTTCCTTGGCTGGCAGGTTTGGAAGAGTAGGAACCAAGTCCCAGGGCCTGCACTTCCAGCTTCATCTCTGAATAGATATATGGGGGAAAGAAAGGACAAACCCTGCTTTCACCTCTCTGTGCGTCAGTCTACACATTCATCGAGCAGGGACACTGCTACTCAGAGTCCTCTTAGAATGTTATGGAAATTAACTACAATTTATAAAGCAGTCTGTGATGCTGGGTGGATGCAAATATGAAATTCTGATATTCCAAAATCATCCAGATGAGCTTTCAAAGCACTAAATGTTTTTATTAGTGATTAAATAACCAGGACGTGAGTATTAAAACCAATATAAATCAATTAATTAATTTATCATCTGGCAGAGTACAAGGGAAAATACAGTCCTCTGGTCTAATCCCATACATCTTGGCTTCCCTTACTTGCCCAGATTCCTCTGCCCTGACTGTACACCTACAGCTGAGGCAGCTACTGAAGAAGATAACACCTAAGTCTTCCACTGCAGAGAGACAGACAGCCACCTTCAGGAGTGATTCAGATCCTGGCTGGGCTGACTCAGACTCTGAAAGTGTCTTTATTTTTCCAGGTCCTAGACATGGTCTGTATTAGGAAGTTAAACGTGTTCTAGCTCTAGGCCTGAGGCCAGACTGCATCATACAACTGCCAGTCACGCAAGTAAATCTTCCTGCTCTTCTCATCAAGGTGTCTTTGTGGGGTCATGGCAGGCTCCCAGGTCATGACAGGGGACTGTTTGAACATGGCTAGAGCTCTCCACTACACCAGCGTCAAGGGCCCTTCTGACAGCACAGCAGCATTTCAAATCCCATGCCCTGCAGCATTCCCTGGTGTGTTTAATTTACTAGTGGAGGCGCACCCTTAGATGTAAGAGATAAGTTTCTGAAGTGAGCTGAGATGTGCTAGGACAACACAGCTATGTGAGGGATGGGGCTAACTCTTTCCATCCTGTAGCCATGTGACAATCCTATTTGTCAGGAAAGAGGGACAGACCAACATCTATGTTGTCAAGGTAAGTCTATATAAGCTAAATACTTCAAAGGAACTCAAGAGAATCTCGAGTATCTCCCAGCCTCTGCACACAGCTGGAGAGTGCTGTGTGTACCTGATATACAGGTAAAAAGGATTCTGGGTACCTGGGACTTGTCCATAGCCTGACTGTGAGACAAACCCAGGAATGCAGGTCAGGATGTCTGAGCCACAACCCCCTGCCTGAACCAGGAGACTGCAGTGCCTCACAACTATAGTCTGAGCTTGTTTGATCCCACTGCTATAACCACCCCCTAATGAGGACCAGATACATCAGCCTCCACAAGGAGACAGGGAAAAGGAGGGAGGATTTCCTCCCTAATACCATAGAAAGAAGAGTAGTTCCTGGAATATTTACCAAGCCACTGAACCAAAACTTTGTTTTTGCATTTTGTTTTTCAGGGCTTTTCAGCTCCTCTTTTTACTTGATAGCTATTTCAAAGCCCAAGTCCTTGAGACGTTCACTAGAAACCTATGATGCAAAGGAAACATGGCCACATCTGATGTCCCAGCATCCAAAAAGCAGCTGCTAGTAGAAAATCACATGAAGTAAGAAGTGTGGGAGTACTTGCATATATGAGGCTACTGTCCTTAATCCTCAGCATTTAGAATACTGCTTTTAACTTGCCTTAAAATATTGAAAAAATGAACTAAAAATTTACATGCTGAGTAAGAAAAACTGCTCTACATTTGGCCCTTGAAGTGCTTTGATTTGATTTGAATGTAACTATTTGGATCACATGGATAGCAAAAGGCACATGTCTCAGAGTGGCAGCTTTTATTCTTTTAGGGCAGTCAGCATCCCCTCAATGCAAAGGATTAAATCAAAACTAAATTAAGAGGCATACTACAGAGAAGGCTGGCTGTGTACTTTTCAATATGGACAAAGCAACCCTTCTCCTCACTGGTAAAAATTCATGCTAGTGCAGAGACCCAGCACAAAGCCTAGACACCACTTAACATCCTGCAGAGGGTTTAAGTGTTGGCTCCGCTTTGTGCTAAGCCTCATTAATGGATGGAATATCACCCACAAGAAAGAGCAGGGACAAACTCCATTTAATTTTTGCCTGGGTCTGATTCTGTATTTCCCAAGCCCTTTTTTGGTGGGAATTTATAGTCAACATGAGATACAGGATGTGGCTTTACATTTCACCTCATACCTGCAACCTGCCTTTGTAATGAAAGGGGCATACAGATATATTATCCAGGATAATATTTCTTCGGTGTAAATGGACACTGCACATAAAGTATCTGCAGACCAGCTATCACCAATCAAAGACAATGCTACTCACCTGAAGGAAATGGTGAAATGAGGAATTTTGGCTCAGGGTCTCCCTTAGGGACTACACATTCGTGTCTTTATTCCCACACTAAGAAGCATTGTCCCTGTACCATGGCCAAGCAAACCGACCTGTCCATGCAATTCCTTTGGGACCTGGCTACAGACACTACTGGGACTCCAGCTGAGTTGCCAACACTGGTTCTTCACTCAGGTATCACTGTATTTTTTCCTATAATGGCTATCTATATTTGTGTACCATTCTGCCCTCAGGAAAGAGGGTGCAGATGATGTTTGCAGCTATTCTGAACTTCCTGTAATCTATTGGTGTTTCCAGCCAGGGCAATCATGTGGGTTGGCTGCTGTAAGAATGAGTGACTGGGTCTGCCCATGGTGTCATTTCTACACAGCTGCTTCAGCCCTCTCTTCTACAAACTGCTGCTTCTCATGGCCGTTCACAAAAGGAAGCTCAACTGGAAGTTAAAACTCCCCAACTCATCACACCACAAGCATGTTTGGAACTAGATCCCAAATTGAATCCTGGAGGTAAGAGAAGGGATACAGGAGGCAAGCTATGGTATGTGTGCATGGCAGAGACTAAATATCTTTGTTTAGTTAGGTTTAAATAAGAAAACAAGAGAAAAAGCTTAAGCTGGGGATCAGTTGAAGAATTCACTGCAAAAATCGTGCCAGACACAGTTTAGATGTACCCTTCCCACAAGTATAAGGATATTAAGCAGTAAAACTGCCTTACAAATGAAATCCACATTTGTTTCAATGTACCATCCCAGGTGTGAGGCAGAACAGCTTCACTCAGCAGGGCTGGTGCACTCAGGCCCCCTAATCTCAATGGAGTCCTGGGCAGAAGCCAGCTGTCAGCTTCCAACTCCAGGCTTTTCCCTGTTCATATCAGAGAGTGAGTCAAGGATATTGGAGGGCCTGAGAGGTATTTTCACATTTTCCCCATAGATTCTACCACAAATGTAATATTGTGTGGCAGTTAGCACCAGGACTGACATAGCAGAGTGGACAGAGGGCTGTTATGTCCAGCCTCCTCTTCCCAAAAACCTGCAGCACCAGATGCTGCTAGGGAGGATACCAGAAACTCTGTGTAATCTGATCCCAGAAGAACTCAATACTTTACCAGTTCCAAAAATCTGATCTAGGTTGGGTTTTGTTTTTTTTTTTTGCTTTTGAAATATTTTTCCCATTCCTCTGGATATTCTCACTGGCCATATAAACACATTGGCCCTTCCAAGAATCCTGCTAAACTCTTGGTATTAATGGCTGTGTCTAGACCATTAAATTAAACAGGGCCACAACACCACTTCTGACACTGCTCCATGCTTGTCTATGTTGTTTCATGGTGCCTTGACATGGATTAGCATCAGCCAGCAGAAAATACATACCTGTTGGCACAGTGTAGAGAACAGCACATTCTTGAGACCATTCCCAAAAGGTAGGCTGGGTGTGGCCACCCTGTTTTTAGGGCTAAAAGAGTTTAGGCAGGTGGGTATGAATCATAACATGCCTTTGGCTTTGTGCCAGGCAGCAGTCACTGGTCTGTTGCATTTAGTAGTACAGCTGCAGCCAGTGGGACTTTTTAATAACAAGCTCCATGGACCAGTTAAGCACACTGGGAAAAGCATCACTGGGTAGCTTTTGGAGAAATCCCATGATATGTAGATAGTAGCCTGATCATGTTTAGGGGAAGAAAACAACATTTACACCAAGGACTTGGTGCTGTGTCAAAGTACATTCTGTGCAGCGAAGGTTTTGCCACACTTTTCAAACATTATCAGCAACCTAAGATTAAACATGCACCAAGACAGCTTAGCATTCTCCCTCCCAAATACCTTCCATCTCTGTGGGCATGTTCAAGGCTTGTTCAAAACAGCTTGGCTTAAATCTGATTAGTCATCTTCAAGACAAACACAAAAAACTTCTAACCTGAGGTGTTTTTACGTGAGTATCCAAATGGGAGGGTTTGGATTGCCTCGGCCAGCTGCCACACTGAACAGCACTCTTCAAATTGACAGCACACAGGTATTTTCACAGAGGCAGGGAACACCTCTTTGAGTGCCACAAGGCTCTTCAGCCTGGTCCTGCGGTCCACTCTGAACCCAGTTTGAAATGTCTGCATCCTAACCACACTTGCACATAATTTTCTAAGAACGGGAGCAAATTGTCCACAAGGTCTCTGTTGACTTTAGTAACACAAATACAAAAATATTTGCAGTCAAGTTAAATAGTAGAAAATGTGTCCAAAACAGTATTGAGTAACCCTCCTTGAGGAGGGGAGTGTCTGTAGAGTCAGTGGGAATTGATACTGATGTCTCAGAGGACTTGGGAATACCAAGGACAAGGCACACCAAAAAAGGCATAAGTAAATATTTAACTGAAGACTGCAAGAACTTTCCCTTTTAGGTAAACCACTCTCCATATCTGAGTTCACCCCAAGGTGAAAAGGGCAGAGGGCAATTAAGTGGGCATCACCCAAGTAATTCCAGAAACGAAGAGTATTGCTTATGGAAAAATCATTAACCAAGAGTGAAAAATAAGCAGTTTGAAAAAGAATTGGGAAATGGATGACACTGTCTTGTATAGAGATGAGAAGTGGATGTTACAGTAACCACATCTGACTTGAAGCAGTCTGCTCCCTCTGGCATGTCCCCCTGCAAGCACTTTCCACCAAGAGATAGAGATAGGTATGTCTGGAAGAAAGGTCCTAAGAAATACATCCAAATCCTGTTCCTCAGGAGATGACAGTGAATTTTGCCTCCTGAAATCAGTGCAAATCCAGTTTGCTCTGAGACATGCATGCATTTCCATCCATACATACAATTCTATTGGGTTCCTCTGTTGCATCCATGTCCAGGCCCCAACAAAGTGGATGGACGCACTCAGGAGAAGAAATATTAAGCCAGACAGATAGATCCGTGCCTTGCCTTGATTTAGCAACATTTATAGGCTGGTGAGCAGTGTGTTGTGTGGGCCTCTGGAAAATCAGTGCTTTGTTTCATTCATCTATCATGATGGCTTAGGAAAAACATCTATGACTTTTATTTACTTACCCTTTCAGGAGAGTTTGGTTAATATGGTAGGTACATAGTTCTTCCCGAAAGAGTCACCAGTAGGATGGTGATAATTCAAGGCTCAAAAAAACCAAAAAGTGGAAAAGCTAAAAGCTGTATCTTCGTCTAAAACTTAAGCACAACTGAAATAAATTGGAAGGTTATTGCTGCCTTTGATAGGAACAAGAGTTTACCTTCTAGAGACCTATTTCCTTTCCAAGAATTTCAGATGGCAAAAAAAAAATCTTATTTTTCCACTGCTGGTTTTAAAGTTTCACAAATGACATTTTTACAAGGACTTATTTCACTATAATGAAAAACTCTTCTACTTCACTTAACATTAAACATTGTGCAAACTCATTCTGGCTGAAAGGGTGGTCATTTTTTATGTTGGATAGTTCTTATGACAAACAACTAAAATATGCATCTGGAGCTCTTGGGCTTGTGGGACTTAAATCATTAAAATATTTTTATGGGGAAAAAATTATGAGTACAAGATGGAAAACTACACTTTTACTCTGAGGGAAAGTTCATTCAAGTGTACAGTATTCAGGGCACACAAACCCACTATTTAAGCATACATATGCCTCAGATGCACTATTTATGTGCACATTTCCCACTCATCTGTGACTGTGCTTGTGTATGCAATGTTTACGTGGCCTCTATTGAATTTGGCCACATTTACTTTTTTATTCAGCAGCCCAGTTTGAACTGGAACCCACTGGTGCTTGAATATGTGAGGATCAAACTCCTTAGATAGATAGAAGAATGACAGAGACTTTTTCACACCAGAAAATACCACAAAGTTTGATTCAGCCATGAGAAAGATTACTGCTCGGCATCCTGCAGTTTTGGTGCTTCCCTAAATTGAGGAACAATGCAATGACAATTTTTAAAATTACCCCTGCATCATACACTGAATGAACATGTGAAAAAAAGGTCTAGTGACACTTAGCTGCTTTCTTGGCTTTGTCCTCTACATTTTTACTAGTCCCTTACTAACAGAGTGGGTGAGTGATCTCACCATACACCAGCCATGCCAATGACTGCTTGCTTGGGATGGAGGGTATCCCAAGGTACATGAATGTCGGGAAATACCTGCTGGAACGGCTTAGCTGAACTCAAACATCTGCCTGGAGCACAGAAAAAAATAGAGGTTCCTAACTACTCAGAGCACAGACCCTGAAGGGAAAGGTCAGCAGTCCCTAACTCCTCCTCCACCTAAGAGGCTTATGATTTATTTACACAGAGTGTTTTATGATACATGAGGGATGCCCTGTGATCTGGGCTTAGATTAAAAAAAACCCCTGTAGCTATTGGAATGAAACTCAGTCATCTCTCTTTTTCCTAGGGCAGTTTTATAATATTCATATTTCCACAGGGTCCAAGAAAGGAAAAATAACTTTGGGCTGTTTTTCAGAGTGTGTTATAAGGAAAGTCCATGATATATGGGGAAAAAACTGTAGCCTATCAGTGCCAAAACCATGGTTATTTATATGACTATCTGAATAAAAGCAATGTGGATACTGTGACTTTGCCATCTGTGCGATAAGATGCACCTCAGGTTTGTTTCAAGCCTGTCTGGGTAACATGCATTTGCTGAAACTCCTCTCAAAGTGTCTTGTAAGGAATCCACCTTCATCTTAGGGTCAGTTCACACATTTTGGCTCTCAGATAGGAAAGGTGAAGTTGTTTTATGTTGGTATGTACAGCTGATGGGCAGTGATTCATCAAGGTGCAGTAACACAGCCCTCTTGTTGCATTCCTGCACTCTGGTTTGGATGCCTGAAATGGCAACCCCATGTTCCCTCCCAAACCCCAAAATTCAATGCCTCAGTGCTGTTCTATAGCATGAAACCATGAACTTTAGCATCTGTGCAAGGATGCTCAGATGATAAAGCCCTTAGTAATACCATTATCTAAGTCTGTCCTTCCCTTTTCCTTCTCTTTCCCTAGCATTAGGATAAAGCTACTTGATATATCTCAGTTGACTGGTCTTTGTCCACTTGCTTGCACTGGCTCTCTGTATCAGCACTTCCAGTGCCCTACTCCTCTTTAATGTGTTTCTACTGCATTCATCAGGACAATATGTAGAAACTTACTTTCTGTACCTTTACCATTCTTTTTTTTCCCTCTCCATGCCTTCTCCCCAGCATCTGTCACCATCCTGTTTTTGCTGTATTCTTTCTCAATAGGTATCACAAGCATTTCTCTAGAAATAGTCTCAGGCTCAGTGTGTGGTTTCATGGTGTATTCAAATAGCGATGCTGGAGTCAGGAAACAGTAAGAAGGAGCAAAGCATGGAGAAAAGTAGAGGTGAGGAAAACAACCGATGACTTTCAACAGTTCTGCCAAAAGATAGTCTGTGCTGCACCGAGCTGTTTGCCTCTGTGTAAATCACATCTTAGGGTCTAAAGCATGCCACGGACCTTGCTCTTTAGAAGTAGGTGGCATAGGAACCCAGGAAACCATCTGTTAAATTGCAATCTCAGTACTTGCTGGTCCCTTTACCCTGAAGTGTCTCAGAACAGATGTTGCCTTCAAGCTATAGTTACTTAAAATTTCACTGCATGAATGAACATGTGGCTCAGAGAAAGCAGCCACTGAAACACAGGAGAGTCCCTCTTAGCTGTTAGTTTCATGGAACTCTGTGACTCAGAGTTCAGGTTCCATCTGGTAGGAGTTGGTGGCCTGGGCAAATGCACGTAGATTTGCACCAAGAGATTAATCATAGGCCTGTTTTACAATGAGTTCTAATCTTTGAAAGAAGGGGAGCAGTCACTTTTAAAGTATTTTTTTTTTCTTCAATGAGATGAAAAAGATATTTTCTTAATTCTTATCTAACATAGGAAAATCTTCAAGGGGGTAAATAAGGCAGTCAGCTTCTGACAAGTTATCTTACCAAGTAGAAAACCAGACTATTTGTATGTGAATTGAATGTATTAAATGAAAATTTTCTATAGTTTGATTTTTTTTAGATATGTTAAAGTGATCCAGATAATATGATTTATCCGTTTCCGAAGCATATTCCTGATGAGTGTACTCTGTCAAGTCTAGCTGAAACTCTGACAAGGGATGGAGTTTCCTCTGGTTCCTGTAGATAACTATAGTGCTTCTTGCATGAGAGTGAATTTTGTTATTACTTATTTTGTGTTATTCACCACTGATCTATGTATTCATCCTTATTCCATTTTCCAGTAATACATTATGCAATAGAACATCTGGCATTTGGTATTTGTTCTTCCATCCGTTCCCTGCGGGCAAAGGTGAACACACTGCAGCACGCTCCAGTGGGAGCTGGGACTGAGTATGTTCAGGTTTTTGGGTTAATTTTATTTTCTTATGAATATTAATAATCCCATGGATTTGTATGATTCTGTTTGTGCTTCTTTTTGTTTCACTCTGTGGGACAATACCAGTTTAATGCTTCTGCCTTTTGCACATTTGTGGCATTCAAGCCTTTGTTATATATGAAATATTGGAATTCGTGCTAAAGTGTATAAAGTTATATTCTATGTTATAAAGTTAGAATAANAGTCAATGAGAGAAGTGCAGCATCTGCAACCAGCAAACAGGGTTGGCTGTGGCTGTTGGGGCTCCTCAGACCACATCCAAGGTCCAGCTCTGCCACATGGTCATGGGTGAACCACTGTCTAATGGGAAGGGACAGCATCCTTCTCCCACACGCTGCTTTATACCCCATAAGTTTTCAGAGGACCACACCACACTTAATTGCCAGTCTTATCTCAGGCATTTGAGTTAGGTTATCCTCAGAGCAGGATGGCAGCAAGGTGTTTTGACAGATGAGGTTCACTCTTTTAAGCTTCTTGGGACTCTCTTCCCTTCTCTTGTCATCAGCTACATCTTTCAGTTACCACTCCTGATCTCAGCATTTCTTCCCAGCACTCTTCCCCTCTCTGTGTAGAGATCCATTATGAGGTTGTGGCTCTGCTTTAGGGAATTATTCCCATGTAAGTTTTGTGTCAGAGTCTCAGAGAAATCCTCTGGCTTTCCCAGATGACACACAAGTAGCTGACACACTCAAGAGCAAAGCAAGCTCAGAGCAAGCAGAGCTCACAGATGCAAGGCCAGGTTACTTACACTGCCCCCCTGTTTTTATCTCCATGTAGGGGAGATTAGAACCTGTCCCAGTGACAAAGTAATCCAGGAAAAAATGTGGAAAGGACAGAATAGCACATGCCCACTTCTCGAACAGCTTTGCAGTGTAAAAAAGTGCCTTCTTCCATCTTGATTGTTTTTCAGCATTGGCCTTTTTACACCTATAAAAGGAAGTATGATCTGTCTTGCTGTATCTCTGCCAGAATTGCAGGCAGCACCAGCCATCACTGAGAGTTGTTTTTCCGGATATAGCCTGTCAAAATGGAAGGAATGAGTCAGTGTTGTGCAGAGCAAGAACAACACAATTAACACCTATTTCATGTGTGTTCCTGTCTCTTTTTGTTGCAGATGAGGGTCTTGAATTGTTGGGGCTTTCAGCACTACGATTCTTGGGTGTCCCACCTGTGCAGTAGTACTGATGCGATCCATACACACACATCTTGAGGTGCAGACTTGCCTTGTAGGATAGTTAGGAAAATTCTCCATGTTGGCACCTCTTCAAAGGCTGCTTCCCAGCCCCATCTTTGGAAGACGACTAAAACTGGCTGTGGGAGAGAGCCCGTGACAGCCTCCTGCTGCTGTCACAGGTTTGTTTTTAGAAGCTGAACGTTGGTGTCCCGCCAAGCTGGATACCTGGCAGTGGGAACGCAGATGTGATTGTGCCCGGGGGGGATGCTCATGCGCTACAGGCTGTTTCCTATAGGTAGAGTGAGATGTTTAATGCTCTGTGGTGGTTCTTCATGTTTGCAGGGTTATTTGGTAGGTACAGCATCACTCAGGGCAATCTGACAAATTCATTTCAAAACAAGTTTTTGACATATAATAACAAGAAAAAAAGTGGTCTCCAGCATTCAGAGAATGGAAGGAAAATTTCCTGTTGAAGGAAGTTCTGAAGACAGTGGGATTGCTACAGGATTAATTAATAGAGGTCTAAACCAGTATTTCAGCTGTTTCTAATCACTCATCATCTCCCTCCAGTATCCCAGGAACTCAGGATGGGCAGACTCTGTGGTCTCAGCCTTGTTTGTTATTTGAAGGGAAAAAAAATTCTAGCTTTCCAGGCTTTCAGCACTCTAAGAATCCTCCCTTCTCTTCCTTCAAAGCTTGTCTCAAAACTCACTCACTGGCAAAGCCGTTGCTCCCACCCTCTGTTAACATCCAAAATCTCTCACATGACAAGAACATTCTCTACCTGATGCTGAAGAGTCCCTGTTATTGTATGTTGCAGATTAAATGTTTTGGGCTTAGGCCCACGAACATATTGTTGAGGGGTTAATTGGGATGTGGGTTCGCAGAGAATCCAGTAACTGCTGGAGCATCCCGGTAACTGCTGGAGCACGCTCGATAGTAACTGTGGTCTGATCCAGGAAGCTTGTTCCCTGGCGCCTGGGGATGAAGCGTGCAAAGGGCTGTTTCCACAAAATAGCTGAGGTTTTGTAAGTTCACGGCTAGTGAACCTCGCAGTCAGATGTTGCTGTGACCGTATCCTGTTACTGTGCTCCCCAGGATAAATCGCAAATATTCAAGTAGGACTTTTATCAGACAAACAAAATAATAGGTAAAACTACCCAAAGGCATCTAATGTTCTGGAATTAGCCTTAAAAAGGAATACTTCATAAACAAGACTGTGTTTTGAAACTAACTTTTGACACAGAGAAATTACTCCTCTGTAATTGTGCTTGGTCTGGACATAAAATACCAGATCTGGCTTGGTTCTTCCAGACCACTGAGTGTCTTTGCAAACATCCTTCCCACATAGAATCATACAATGGTTTTGGGTTGGGGTGTTAAAGATCATCTAGCTCCAACCTCCCTGCCATGTTGTTAAGATCCAGCTAGTGAGAGATGCCTCTGCCTGAATTAAGGTGCAAACGGGACCATTTGCTGAAGTCAATGGATTTTATTTAACAATAAATGTGAGGTAGTGAGAGGGAAAGAAATTGAAGAGAGAGAAGAAAGAGAGAAAGAGAGAGAGGGATCAAGGAGAATATAGTCTCAACCCATGGATCCAGCAGCATCCTGTCCTGTTCGTCCTTCTTCACCCTGAATTTCTTGGTGGTGGAGGTCCCGAGTTTGTTCAAAACTTTTCTTTTCTACTTATACACCTTAGCAAACAAAGGAATTAATGCTCATTGGCTACACAGTTTTCTTATTCTATTGGTTAAATTTTTCCCTCACTTCTAATGCTAATTAGTCCACATGCTCTGTCTTTCTCTTCTTTTGAGTGCAGTGGGTTTCTTGGGTTGATGATCTGTGAGTTGGGGGTTGCAATCTCCCCCTGCCAGAATTACCTTTTACCCCATCCAAGCTGATTTCAGCTGAGTTGGCTTTCCTTGTGGACCATAAATTCTGCATTCTTTGTGTCCATTATCAGTGATATATTCTTCTCCCCCAGCTTTGCTAACCTTCCCCTAGGTCTGAGATAACACCCAAGACAATAGTACCACCTTTATCTTATCTCAAGATAGATATCAAGTCCCTGCTGTGGCTGCTTAAATTACAGTCCAAGTTCCAGGTATATTCAGGGGGCTTTGGTGGTTGCTGGTGGTCATAGATGCCATCTGTCCCATAACTTGGGGTGATCTTTGTTTGACCAGTGATATATATACAAGCACTTACTTCTTCATACAGATTGCCACAGTGAGAATTTTTGTCAGGATGTGTTACCCAGGATGTGCTAACGAGATATCACCTATGATAGGACAGGAGTTAGTGCCATCCTGTCACTCCCTTCTGTACTTACCTCATGGCAAAGTCCTTCTGTGGCCTTAACAGTGTTTGAAACAGGCAACTGTGCTCTGTAAGTCTTTACACATGGGCAGGGACACCTTCACCTAAGCAGGTTGCTCAAAGCCCCATCCAACCTGGCCTTGAACACGTCCAGGGCTGGGGCATCCACAACTTCTCTGAGCAACTTGTGCCAGTGCCTCACCACCCTCACAGTAAAGAATTTCTTCCCAATATCTAATCTAAACCTGCCCTTGCTCAGCTTAAAACCGTTCCCCTTTGTCCTATCATTATGTGCCCGTGTAGAAAGTTCCTCTAAAGCTTTCTTGTGGTGTCTTTTCTGAGGTGTGGTTCATGGCAAGCTAAACAAAGGTTCATGGGCAGGTAATAGCCAATGTTTATTGTCATGAGAAAAGAGCAGCTGAAAGGGCTATTAAACCAAATCATAATAAACTATTAGTTTTTTTTATTAGTCTTGCCTGCTATTTTCTGTATGCAGGTTTTGCAGATGATCCTCAAGGTGAGCCAAAATATGTATCATGAATTATTCTGACCTTGCTCAGAACAGCTTTATATGTTTGCATGTGTGCCTGTTAAAAATGCTCTCTCATAACCCGTATTTGAACATTGCCATATGCATTTGTCACATTGTAGAAATACGTAACATCATTCGCCTCCGGGGATTAAAGGCAGCACTGTTTAATGACAGGGACTGAATGTGCTGCCCTTGATCACAGTGGGCCATGCCCTAAGCAAACTCTTGAATGGATTTTATACCACCAATGATGGCCCTAGATTAGTCAAAAAAGAAAAAAGAAGAAAAGCTGCAACATAACAGGCTTCCACACAAATGAAATGCCAGGATTTGCGGGGACCGGGATGACATAGAGATGTCACGGAGATGGTTTATTGCTGAATCAGTCTCATTTTATTGAAGGGTGAGACAGGAGAGATGCTGTGAACTACATCTCTCATATNTGCAAGTTCTCCGTAACTTCATTTCCCATAGTGAAACTCTAAGCCCTGTCTGCAGCAGGGATGTACCTTCTGTAGGATGTAGGACAATCCCTACATCAGTCCCTTTGCTGCCACCATGCTTGGTGCTATACATCAGTTTAGAGTCAGCTCTTGTTACTGCATGCACCTTCCCCAACTTCTTGTTTAGTGCCAGAAGGATTATTTCTATTTGTATCTACTGCACTTGCAATCAGAAGACCTATGGCACTCAGCGTTGTAACAGTTTGGCAGAAAAAAAGGATTATACCTGAGAACCTATTGAAAGATGGCTTTGCTCTTAGGGCACTATGATGGACAGGTGAAACTCCTCTGTTTTGACACATACTTCCCATGTGATCCTAAAAAAGACCCTGTTCAGTTATGGTGCAGGTCCTCTTCTGAAAAATGGGAATCACAGGAGACTGGAGCAAGAACTACGTGTCAGAAGATGGGAAACATTTTGACACCATAGTTACAGAGAGCTCCCCAGAAGGAACACACAGTTAATGCAAACAGGACCATTTCATGCCTCAAGTTGTTCAGTTACAAACCCTGGAACAAGATACTGTGTGAAATAGAGCCAAGTTCAATATATATTTAATGTGTCACTGCTGTTTTGTTTGGCAGCTGCTCTGGTGATCAATATATTGTGGCGCAGGACTGTCACTCCCTCTTAAGAGTCATTAGGGTAATGCATGACTCTGCAATCCTCCCAGCACATCGTGTGCTGCATAGCTTATTAGCAATCACACAAGTTCCTTACCCTTGCCTCTCCAGAATTAAAGCTGAAATCCATTTTCTCTTGATAAAGGTCAAGGAACCAGTTTATATGCAGACTTTGGTATTATAGTCTTCAGGGGATTTGAACAGCTTGGACCAGATGATCCTTGAGGTCCCTGCCAACCTGCTATTTCATGGTTAAAACAAAGTTTAAATTTATTTGTTTGGAGGGAAACTTACTGATATACTGATAATTTTTGTTCTCAGTTATGCCATTAAGTGTAAAACATGGGCAATTAATCTCTGCATTGCAGATTGGACTGTGAGAGGAGCAGATATGGTGGTCCTGGAGTACTGAAATTTGATCAATTGTTGCAACTGGTGGAAAAAACATGTTCAGAAAGAGAAATAGTTAACAGGACTAATGAGGACTTACGTCCCCTCTCCATGCTTCTCCTTGCAGTACCTCAAATGGAGCCTACTACAGTTTTCTTTCCAGGGCTCTTGTTTCTCAGCTAAGGTAACGGCATTGTCTTGTTCCGAAATAGGGTATCAAGGTCAAACTGAATGTCAAAAACCAAGTAGGATATCAGAGCTCCACTGTCCACATTAATTTTGTGTATCTGTAACTTAGGAGATTATTAGGTCCTTAATAGCCCAGCTCCAGCTCCAGCTCCAGCTCCAGCTCCAGCTCCAGCTCCAGCTCCAGCTCCTCCAGTTTGTCTGCCAGCTTTTCCCACACCTGCTACTACTTTTTGTGCCAAGCTGTTCCAGCTTGCAGCTGGGCAGATGGTCAGGAGAGGCATCTCATCTCCCTTTCATCGATTTTATGCCTCCTTCATATACTTCACTCTTTTGTAACTACTTGACTTGAAACCACTTGTTTCAGCATTCAGTAGAGCTGTGCAGTCCCATGGGCTCCTACAAAACTTCTTTTCTTTCCTCCCTTCCTCCTGATTGCATGATACAACCACTTTCTGCAATCTTCCATAAGTCAGGGAGCAAGGTTGTAAGGGACAAGGGTAATTTCTGACTTGGTTCTTTATAGGTCATTCCCATAACACCCAGAGCACCCACGGGCTTGGGCTGGGTGTCACATCAGGGTGTGGTTGGGCAATCTTCTCTGCCACAGTGCAAAACATCTTAGCAGCTGTTCCACCTAAGCAAAATGAGCAAGAAAAAAAAAATTAGGACTTTTAGAGTTGCTTCTTGTGCTGTAAAAATATGATTTTCACATGTAGTTTGGCTGTATTGTGTTGTGAACTTACATGTTCTCCTGGAGAAGATCAGCTCCGAAAACTGGGGCGAGACATCCTTAAGCAAGTCCTATATGCTGCAGCAAGTGCTGAAATCGGCAAGAGGCACTTAGGCATTGTAGATCCCACTGCAAGTTTTGCAGAACATCATAAGGAGACGTGCATCCAATCTGCCTAATGGAAGCAACCAAGTGGTACCCTGAATTGTATCCAGATAAGAAGTAATCTTTTAAAAGTCAGAACCTCAGAATCCCCATGGTCTGTACAGTCAATGGAAAGAGGGAAATGCCTTTGGAAACTTTCAGTACCTTTGGAAATGGGCATCCAGCCTGTAATGACAAGAACTGTTACAGTCAGTTTTGGAAATTTAGAGTGTAAATTAGTTGCCTAAATTACCTAAACTTAACCCCATCCAGATTCTCAATGATCATGAAATCAAGGGCCAATTCTGCCCCAGATAAGTATAATTTACAGTTCCTCTTCCCATCTGCATTATCAGCTGCAGGCTCTGCTGCAGGGCAGAGTTAGTGTGCTGTTAATGTTTGATGCTTGACACCCATAAGATGACTGCAGATCAACAGCAGGGGACTTCCTCTGTTTCATCAATGAAGTCTTACAATCATTCATGAGGATTATAAATACAAGATATTTTTTACAATCTATTAGTTATTATTACCTCATATCCTAAACCTACATCTAGCCATGTGGAAAAAATTTAGTGAAGTAACTGTTTAAAGTTTCTTCTCAGAATGAAAATGAAAAAGGCTGTTTTTAAGTAGAACATTGAAACAGTGATGGGTTCAAGTGATTATCAGAATTAATGAACAGAAGTCTGGGTTTCTGATACACTGCCATATCACCATGCAAAATGTTACCAAGGGGTCTCTTGGTACCATTACCCTGAATACCTCAGTTTCTCTTGGGAAAAAAAAAAGCCTGTATTTCTGATGCTATGGTGAATCTTAATTGACTAACATTTTCAAAGCACTTTGTGCTGTTCAGATGAAAGACTTTTCTAAATGCAAAGCATTGTTGCATGGTAAGTTCATGACTGGAGCAAATTTTTAAAACAAACCATATGAAAAGCAGAATTAAGAGTGGAAATGCTGATCCAGCCACTAATTGCTTCACATCAGAGAGTGGGCAAAGGGTCTCCTTTTATGTTGTTTATTTCAAACAAACAACTCTGGGAATCTCCTGTGGAAGTGAAATGCAAAAACCAAAGCTGTTTCATGGGTATTTTTGGTTTATCTCCACGTGAATCTTAAATTCATCATGTGGAGAGAATGTGGAACACATTTTTTTCCCCCGTATACACTGACTTTCCCACAATGAATAAAATCCATTTTCTTGCACAATTTGTCTTCTTGCTCACCCTCGGGTAACAAAATAACCCTGAAAGCAGGAACACCCTGTCCCTGAACCCTGTTGAAAACTAACTAAATAAATAAATAAATGAATGAAAGGAAAGGAAAAGAGGGTTGACTCAGAGGGTTCCCAGGGATGACTCGGAGGGTTCCCAGGCAAACCTGCTCTATTTAACAGCACATACACAGAGACCACCGACACATGAACCCCAGAGCTCCCAATTCCTGAGCCATTGCTCAGCAATGAGTAATAAACCCTTGCTCAGTGACTCACACAGGCTCTGAAATACAGCCAAGTTCAAGAAGCATCCAGGTTTTAGTGAATGTGAGTGGGAAGGGAAGATCTCTTGATCTGCCTGTACTGGAATGGGGGAGAAGCCTGGCAGGCTGCAGGGTATGTCTGCACTTTAGTTATGGCTGTTGGTACACAGACTGTCATACCAGAGGCTCCAGCACATTTAGTACTCCAAAGGAATTTAACTTCTGTATTTCATCTTCTCTTCCACCCTCCTTCCAGCACACATGTAGACCTTCTTTTTCAGATTTAATCCTTCAGTTATCAAGATGTCATTGTTACAGATACAGCACCTAACCAGGAGTTAGCTGTCGGTAGAGACCCTTCTCTTGCTGCAGAAAAAGCTTAGCTTTTCCGAGGGAATACTGATGTGAATACATGGTAACAGAGGCAGCCAGCTTCAGTGAGAGAAAAATAATTGTTGCTGTAACTCATTTTATAAACTGTAGTGAACAAGGCACACAAAGCAGGCTCATCCCAGCTAGTCTCTGAGGGTCAATCCTGTTTTGCCTGTTTAAATATCAGACAGCAGCTTGAAAATACACCTCCATTCTTTAGGATGAGAGGAGTCAGGCGCTTCCCAGCTGGTGATTCACAGCCCCTTAGGTGCTTATCTTAGGATGGGAGAAAGTGGCCTCTGGTGATATCTTTCTCTGTTTGCTCAAGATTAGACTCTGCTTGCCTATCTTTGACTATCCATCCTGTTTTCTGCAGTTATGCAGCATCTAATGTCTTAGGAGCATTTTGTATAATTTTGGTCTTCGAAGGTCCTCCATTCACGTTGTTGTGTTATACAGTTTTTTATTACACTGCATTGGCAATTTGACACTTGTGCAAGTGATAGTTTGTCTTGTGATAAAAAGATGGTGTCAATTTCCTCCTTATTTTTCTGGTGATTCAGTTTTGAGAATCTGTCCCACTAACCCTCAGCTGCTCCCTGCACTGAACTCTTACATATTCTGCTATAGTGACAAAAGAGAGGAGAGTTCTTAGAAGTTGTCCGTGTTGACATTCACAGCTCCATTTCAGTGAAATATCCACTACTGCAAACTGTCCACCCACATACTGCTGCTAGGTGCATGATGTATCCTATGGAAATATTTGGATTTTAGCAGGTCTTCAGATTTTAGAGATTATCTATAATTTGTGTGTGCACTTTGAACTTTGAATATCTCTACCTTTCTCCCCTCCTATTCTTTCCATTGCTGTCTGTAGTGACATTGGGAAACACACATAGAGTTTTACATTGATTTTGAGATGAGTTTTGGACAAGAAGTTATTTTACTATCAAATTGCCTTTTGTGGTTCCTGGGAAGTGTCTCCTCACTTATAAATGGCTCATTGCAATCTTTGCTGCTTGCAGATTTCTCTGTATCAGTGATGGATTGTCTCCACTCAGCCCTAGAGAATGAGCTTATTCATCAGCATTGCACATGCCAATAGGTGTTAGTGGAGTTAGTCTGAGCTCCCTAGGGATGGGCCTGTGGCTTGCTATATCCTTCCCTCTTAATTTAGAAGTAACACAAATTAGTTCATCATTTAAGATTAATTATGGCATAAATTATGTTCACCATTACAATGATCTATGTGTTCCCCTTGTATTACAGGGCAATTCATAAAGCATTAACTTTCACATGTGGCATTTTCCATGGGTTAAAAAGCTTTTTGAAGCCTCCTAGACTCCTGCATGGCTCCAATAACCTGTACGGATGTGCTGGCAGCATTTGCACATTACAGCTACAAGTAGAGACTCTTCTTACTTTGCCTACTAATTCGTTCATCCCTTTGCAATGTCAAAATTCCCCACTGTGACCTAAAGAATGTCTATTTGTAAAAAAAAAAAAAAAACAACAAAACCAACCAACCCAAAAATAATTTCTGCCTGGTTCAATGTTATAATTGCTGTCTTACCCCTCCCCTTCAAAAAAAAAAAACAAACCCAAAACCAACAAACAAACAAGAAACCCAAAAACAATAACACCCCTCTCTGACACGTGACTGGCAACTTGTGCTGCAGAAGTTTACAAAATCAGCAGAGCCAGCTGCTGTCCACCTCCTTTGCCAGAAGTTGATTTCTCAGAGCAGAGTCAGCAGAAGCACGTCTGCCCAGCTCCCAGCAGCCTCAGTGCAAAGCTGGGCTTCAGCTGGAGCTCAGCAGGCCACTATACTTAACGATGGGCAGCAGCTTTGATTAGAAAATGAACACACTGATGAAAATTCCTTTCTACAGCTGTCTCATGCAGGCAGGTTCCATGAAATAAAGTGTATTAGCCAAACTGTCGTATCTTCTCAGCAGAGTATCTGAGAGATTTTTCTCAGTGAACCATCTAAATTAATTGACTTTTAGCAGTGCAAGTTTTCCTGTACTTTTATTAAACAGCCTTTTGAAGTGTTCATTTCCTACTTTTTGTTTTTCTTGTCTCTGCAAAAATAGGTACTTCTAACTACAAGGATTGAGGAGAAATGCTGTTTGTTTGGAATGAAGAGATAAGGTCAGTGATACAAGGCTGCTAAGCTTCTGCTAGTGTTGAAATAAGAGAAATGTCAAAAAAAGCTATGATGATTTATATCAGTGAAAAATATAGGCCCACTGACTTCAAAAATGTTAGCCCTCATTTATTTTAAGATGCATAAGAGACTCAAAGTCTCCTAAAATCACACCCAAAGGTTTTTTTAAGATTGTTTTGGAGGTTAGAGAATTAACTGAAGACTCAATGAACAGATAAAAATTTTTTAAATCTTTGTATTGCCAAAAAAGAGCACTTAATGAGAAAACCAGCAAACATTTCTGCTTTACTTATGTAAATAACGTTATTATGCCACATGATTTAGAAGCCTGTCACTTTTAAAAAATATTATTTTATAATTGCATAGGACTGCAAAGCTGACTTTACACACATTTTTTTAAATGGCAGCAAGACTGAGAGCTCTGCTCCAGGTAGAAGAGCGTGCCAGCAGCTGAGTATATCTGTACCTGCTCTGCAGCTGACCTTTCAAGCTACTTCTCACTTTCAGGTGTTTACTTTGCTTATCAGTTCTGTATTTCATCAATAGAGCTCTGAAGAGCTCTGTCATGCGTAACTGGCTGCACAGCAAAGGTCAGTGAGAGGCTGCTGCCCTCTGTGAACTGGTTATTGCGCGGGAATTTTGTGCCGATGTTGTCCCTCTCCCAAAGAGTTTAAAGGAGGCACGCTTTTGGGTACAGCACTAATGAGATGATTTCACCAGCAGGCCGTGGTTGCAGTTTCACTTGATAGCTCCTGATTGCTAATGGCAGAGCTAATACAATTATACAGAGGCCAGTCAAGTCAAAACAAGATTTCTAGGAGGGTTTCATACCACACCAGCACCAGTTTCTCTAAGAGCCTGAGAAACCTTCAACAGATGAATTCTTCCAGTCCTTACTCTTACTACAGTTCTTATTGGAGACTTGCCTGCTAAGGAAGATATCCTTTGGGATAGGGATGAGTATAAAAAGCATAATATAAATATAGCACTTGGAGAGTGCTCCATCTAACATTAGTAAGACTTGTCTTCTAGGAATGAGGTTAAAAAAATGAAGGGATGACAACTGCCTGGTTGTAGAAGATGAGTGAAGAAATGCTTTGCATGTAGGCTTGCTGGTTTCTTCACAATATTTTTTTTTTATGGTATCCAGGTATACCTGGCTCTGAAGTCATTTTCAGTATGTTCATTTATGCACAACCTGATATTATTTTCTCATTTTGCAATGTTCAAAAATAGCTATTTTTAAACCTTGCCTTTTCATACATACAATTAAAACATTTAAAAATCCCATTGTCAAAGACACCAATGAATACACTTATGAAGTAAAACTATCCTCTCTGATTAACAGCTTCTCACACAGTTTTGTGCTTTCATCATATAGACTCGTACTGCCCTAGAAAGCTTAGGAATGCCAGAACATTCCCTGAAATAAATAGAATTATAGAATGATAGAACAGTTTGAATTGGAAGGAACCTTTAAAAGCCATCTAGTAGCTACACCCCTGCAATGATCAGGGGCATCTTCAACTAGGTCAGGTTGCTCAGAGCCACGTCCAAACAGACCTTGAATGTTTACAGGGATGGAGCATCCACCACCTCTCTTGGCAATTTATTCCTGTGTTTCACTACCGTCATCATAAAAAAATATTTCCCTTGTATTAGTCGGAAACTATTGAATTGATTAAATGATGATTGCAATTTCACACAATTTAAAAAGATTTTTCAGAAATGTGTTATGCTCACTTTTTTTTGGTAGCAAACTGTTATTTAAAGCTCCTCTGACCAAACTGTGGTATGAAGATAAGTATTTTATTGCTTTAAAGCAAGAGAGGACTGTTAAAACTTTGGTGGCCATGAATTGTTAAACTTCCTACATATCAGCTGTACATGTTCATGTTCCCATACCATGACAAATGCGAGCTATTCAGAAACACTGAACTGTCTGTGTGTTTGCCTCAGTCAGGCCAAAGGTAACACAGATCATTGTAGTGCACTTTCACTTGTAGCTAACCCACCCTGAACTGCCTTCACAGCAGCAGTGAGTGAGGATGCGCATGGGTGGACCAGCAGACACAGTAATTTTATCCCTCAGTAATTTGTATAACAGCTCCTGTTCATGTGTCTGAGTCTTTGATCACCTCTTTGACTCCTTTTATATCACAAGACATTACTGGGATGCCTTTTTTTTTTTTTTTTTTTGGGTAAGCTGCTCGGCATCATTTTAGTGAATACATTCTGTTAATTCAATCTTTCAACTGCTCAAAGTTTTCCAGCAAAAATAATGGTCCAGGTCAGACTTGTGCCACAGTACCAGTTGGAAGGTCAATTGTGCTCCTTCAAATAACAAACTGACTTGAAAAAAAAAAATTACTCACCTCTTTTTTTGACTTTGGAACCTTCTGTTTAGACATGTGTGATGTTGCTCAAAAACAGTATTATCATTATTATCATGCTAGATTAAAAAAAGTACCCTTGCACTGTATATGGAACTATTTTTAAATTTAAAATATGACTAAAATTTATAGCTGGACTATAGCAGTATTTAAGTCCTATTGAAGCCAGCTGTAAAATCTATGCCACCTTCTATGGGAGGAAGCTTAAAGCCTATGCCTATGAAAAAAATTACTTTTAAAATAAATCAACATTAAACGCTTGTATATCACTGTAAATTGATTGAGATGTTTAACAGTGCATTGTCTTTGCTGTTCTGTCCACTTCTCTTCAAGACTTTGGACACTGAGGATCATGCTTGTGCTCTACAGGGTTACTGCACTGCTTAGGACGTATGTATTAAGATGGGAGTAAAACAACATAACAACAACAAAAAGACAGCATTTGTATTAGAGAGGAATGGAGAATTTATTGACTGAAGTGTGTTTATCTCCATCCTCGTTATTAATTTTAAGAGGTGTAAGTATAAACCATCATCATTATCACTTAAAATTAGCCAAAGCCAGGAAAGAGGTCCAGAAGTCTCATAAAGGCCTTAATTGCATAACTGCAGGTGTTTTTCATCTGGATGACAGTGAAGTCTCTCGCTGCTGAAGAATAACAACACGAGAGTGTACATCAAGGAAGTAAACTGTGACAAAGGCAGCCTAGTGATAGAAGACAGAGTAAGCAAGGGACTGACAGCCAGGATGTATGGATCCTGTTCCCAGCTCCATCACTGTCTGAGTATGTGACCATGAACAAGAATCCTCTGCATGTCCCTCCATCTGTAATGTGAGGGAAAATATGTATGAGAAAATAAGGAATTAGCGCAGTGGCATTAACCCTACTTATATTTAAGAAAACCCCTTTCAACTTCACTGCATGGGACAGGCTGCAGTAATAAGAATTTTTAAGACCAGAGAGGATTGATCTCCCATTGCAGGGATCTGCTGTTTTATGGCAACATGAGATCATCTGTGGCATTCTGTCTGTAACCTTGGGTCCTGTGTTTGTTAGAGGTAAACAGAAGGGCTCTAGGGCTGCTGCATCCTAAACAGACTTTTGTGAATCCTTGTGGGTTAAACATCAAGTATATAATTGCTTGCACTTGGGGAAGGTTGGCACAATGATCCCTGTGGTGTCTTCAAATCCCAGCAGGACCAGGGCAGTATCATCCCCCTGCACTTGGCACTGGTGAGGTCACACCCCGAATCCTGTGTTCAGTTCTGGGCCCCTCACCAGGAAGACATTGAGGGGCTGGAGCGTGTCCAGAGAAGGGCAACGGAGTTGGATGATGAGGAGCAGCTGAGGCAGCTGGGGGTGTTTAGCCTGGAGAAAAGGAGGCTCAAGAGGAACCTTATCACTCTCTACAACTGCCTAAAGGGAGGGTGCAGCCAGGTGGGGATCAGCCTCTTCTACAAAGTAGCAAGTGACAGGACCAGGGGAAAAGGCCTCAAGTTGCACCAGGGGAGGTTCAGATTAGAAACTAGGAAAAATTTCTCTACTGAAAGATGATCAAGCACTAGAACAGACTGCCCAGGGAAGTGGCATCTCACCATCCCTGAAGGTATTTGAAAGTCATATAAACATAGTATGTAGGGACATGGTTTAGTGGTGGACTTGGCAGTGTTAGGTTAAAGTTGGATTCAATTATTTTAGGTCTTTTCCAATCTACATGACTCTGTGATTCTATCTGTGATCCAGTCGGCTTCAGAGTCTTCTACAGCACTTACAGTTTTTCTAGCCATTACTTTTTGTACAGAGTGGTCCCAACCAAAACTCATGACTTCTGTTGTGTTAGGTTTCTCATGTCACAATAAATTTAAATTAACAGTCTGAATAGTATAGAATCTGTGCAAAATCTAATAAACCAGGGGACACATGGCTGCACAATGCCAGGAATTCTCAAGGTATCTGATTTGAAAATCACTACAATGAAAGTTTATAACTGCAGCTCAATTCACTTCGTGAGAGGAAAGATAATGCCATAGAAGAATAGACACTGTACAATTCTGCTTTATATGTCAGAGATTCATTCTCCGGTAAGTTTAAAGAGTATTTAATTGGCATTCTTTTAGGTGCCAAACTGTTAAATGCAAGGCCACAGCACAAAGAGGTTTCTTAAATTACTGGAGGAATAAATTGGGTCTTGCAACATGCTTTGTAATTTCAATTGCTTTCTGTAGCAACCCTCAAATCCCCAAGTGTATGTGGAATCCCACTCTACAAACCATTGTTTCCTTCCTGCTGCTGAAAAATAGCTTAAAAAAATCCTAAGACCTCAATGATGAACATAAGTGTGCATTTCATTGCTTTTATGGCTTTTTATATCATGCTCTTTCTAGTTTTTTAATCGAGAATTTGACCATCTCTTTTATCCAATTTGCATTCAAGAGAGGTTTGCACATTAGATGAAGCACATTCATGTGCATCTGACAGCAGGCACTCTGCAGCTTGGAGATAATGAATCTAAATCAGATCCAAGCTTTATTTTGCACTGCCAGGTAAATTTTAGAGGCCCAGCATTTCTAATTTATTTCTTATGAAGATGAAAAAGTCAGTTTGATGGCTACTGTCAGCCAATAGGAGGTAAAAGATGAGGTGGCCCCTGCAAGGCACTATTCAGTGGGTGCACAAAAGTAGGGAGACAGTTTGTCTCTCTAGGCTGCAGAGAAAAATTTATTTTTACACTTATAAAAATATATACATCCCTGCTCTGAGAAGCACATAAGCTAGAAAGCTTTAAAATTAAGGAAATGAAGTATGTGAAAGAGTCCACACAGTAACAATAAAGTCAAAAGCATATATATGTGTACGTATCTTCTTACGGCAGTGTGTGCATGAACCAAAAATGCTTAAAATCCTGTGCACTTGTTAAAAATAACCGTGTCCTATAACCTCAACAGTCAATAACGGGAGATGATATATGCAGCCATTTCTGCAGCCCATCTAGAAATAAGACACTACAGACAAAGCACTTTCTTTACTCCCCATCTTGCACTTTCTGCCAATCCATTGAGAAGGGCTGTGTAGGAATCCCCACCTTTGCCATTTGACCTGTTGTGTAGCCCAAGGCAAATGGGCTCCATTCCCCTGCCTATATTCCCAGGCTGCATCAGAAGCAGTGTGACCAGTAGGTCAGGGGAGCTGATTCTCCCCCTTTACTCCACTTTCATGAGACCCCATCCAGAGTGCTGCATCCAGTTCCAGGCCCCCAGTGTAAGAAGGATGTGGACCTGTTGGAGCAAGTCCAGAGGAGGCCGAGAAGACCTCAGAGTACCGACATGGTGGCTGGTGCTCCAGCCGGCTGGTGGGAGGAGGAAAGCTTTGGCAAGCTGGCATGATATTGACTTGGCTTTTACGCAAATTGTTCCTCGGGAGATCAAAATCTCAATGCTTTCCCAGTTTATAACTACACCAAAAAAGAGAGAAAGAATAGTGGTATATTTCTTCTTGTATCTTCTATGCACCGACAATCTCCCTGATCATAATCTGGCCTCAGTGATGCACATATTCCTTTTCTCCACCGTCTGGGTCTCCCCAGGGGGCTGTCTCCATTTATGACCAATTTTTCAGGGAAAGACCCAAAGACCAGACAAACAACCCTATTTCCAGGAGTTTTTTTTCCCCATAGTTCTAGTAGTTATTAAGTTGCCACAGTCTTCAGGTGTGAGGTTTGAATATAATAATTGCTTACAGCTGAGGTGTAAATAATCTGAACACACCGAGGACAATGCACGAAGCCACATACTCTTTAGGGAGAAATCATAAGGTCATGGAATCAAACTGCAACAGTCTAATCTGTTCTATTGAGTGCCTAGAGGCAAGACATATCCATCATCTGCTCTGCAGTCTATTCTTTTCTGCATGGACTGTATCATTTATCCGCAAATATATTAAAGCATATTAAAAAATACACCTGCAGACAGCAACACTAATGAAAGGAGAAGCTGGAGAGCATCCCTCTAGCAAAACAGACCCAAATGTCATGATCAGGATGCAGGTATGGAAGCACTGTTCATCTCAAGATGAAATTGAACATGAACCTTCTGCTTTTTTGTGGGGCTAATCAGGGCACTGGTTTTTTTATAGGAGAAGTGGTAATGTTGATGGTAGTGGTGATGTTTTCACCACTTTAAAGGATACTTTAAAGAGCTCATTTATCTGGAAAAAAAAAGGGTGGGGGTGCAGGGACCTGCCTTCTTCAGTAAATATATAATTACAATATAAAGAAACATAGGTTATATACATAATATAACGATATACATAGTATATACATTATATGTACCATATACGGTGTATATAAATTTCACATAAAGAATGTATGGATTATATGTGGCTTGAAATGCCTAACCAACCACAGCTGTTCACACTCCTGGACTGAAAAATTCTTTGAAGATGCTCCTTAAGCACTAACAACTCCTCCGAGCAGCTCTACTCCCCTGCCCTGCTCCGTGTCTCGCTGGGGTCCCTTGTCCTTGTCCAGGGTCCCCAGGCGCGGCAGCGGGGCCCGGGCTCCTCTCTCCCGCTGCCCTTTACCGCGGCTCATGGGGACAATGCGGATACAGAAGGGGCCAGGACCGCGATGCCGCGGCCGGGCAGCCCCGCTCCCGCCGCGCGGCCACCGTGTCCCGGGNCTTCCTGGGTTTCCTTTCGCTTCGGCGGGTCCGCCGCGCCGGGCTCACCTGGGCAGGGCACGCCTGGGCCGGGCTGGGCCCGCCCAGCCCCGCCGGGCTCCCTCTCGCAGGACCAGCGGGATGATGGTGCCGGTGTGCGGTGGGGTCTGCACCCGCCGCCTGCTGCGGATGGTGGGGGCCGGCCGGGGGCCGCTCCTGATGGCCGTCACCCGGGCCCGCAGCTGCCAGGCAGGGAGCACCACCCCGGCCGGCCCCGGCCGCGCCCTGGCCGTCAAGAAGCGAGGCTACGACATCACCAGGAACCCTCACCTCAACAAGGTGGGCACCTTTGGCGGGGGTGTTCCAGGGGCGTGCGCGGCCCGGGCCACGGGGAGGGCAGCGGGCGTGGGGAAGGGCCTGGATCGCAGGTGTCCCGGTTTGTGGCAGTGTCACCCGTGTCCGTCCCCAGGGACCGGCTCCTCTCCCAAAGGGTGAAATGCCGGGGAGGGGGAGCGGCCGTGGGTTGACCTGAACAGAGCACGGGATGTGTGATGGGTGTCCAGCTGCTGGCTCGGTTCTGCAGCCTCCTGTGGAGTCGGGCGCCTGCCTCCCTTCTGACCGCTGTCCTTCTGCCGCAGTGGTACTGAGAGAGTCTGGGTAGGGCAGAAGTGCCTTTGCCTGGGAACTGAAGCTGTTTGCTTGAAAGCACAAAAAACTGATATAGAGAAAACACGGCTTTTCCTCAAAATCCAATACCAAAACCTGGGTTATTTATATATATATAAATAATATGGGTTGTTTATAAATATATATATATATTGGTTTACACCTATGGCAGTGAAATGGGTCATTTACACCTTCATGATAAAACAAGCATCTGTGGTTGTTCTTAAGTCTTCCTTTCATAGCACATCCATAGCTGTGTGTGCTCCACTACCAAAGCAACATCTCACCAGGCTGAAGATGTATTTATCCTCAATACTGTGGAAACATTAATAATACACTTATAATAATAAAAAATAATGGTTTTGCTGAAAACTTTCCCCAAAGTCTACAGAGTGTGTAAAGTGAGACCCCATATCTTAACTCTACACTGCTTTTCTATTCCTTTCCATCATTTGAAGGGAAAAAAATAATCTGGGTACCAACTTTGGGATCAAATATGTCAGACTCGAGAATGCTGGGTTCTACTTTCTTGTGTTAATATTACTGGAAATAACTACAAGTGCATTCATTACCCAAAAAGAGCAGATATTAAACATTGTATTGAAATTGATTGATTGGGCTGTGACTATCTGTCATATGCTTGGTATGCAGTTATCCAGTACATGAGCCTCCTATGTCATCTTCCCGACTGGAGACCCTTTGGATGACCACTTTTGCTTTGTGTAGGATTCTGTACATTAGACTGTATCTTTTGGTACCATTTCAGCATCCACAGAGATGAATCCCAAGGGACCAAGGCGTGCGATGACACTGGATATTCCTGAATATGCAACAACTTTGTAGGCAGTCTCTGGTTTGAATCATTACGTGGTGCCTGTCTGTGAGGCTGAAGAGAAGAGGGACTGCCAAGTAGATCATAAATAACAGTAATTTGTCAGCATTAAGAGGTTTTGATGGGTGTTTCTTGATGGTTACAAAGAGTGACATAGCTAATGTTTCCAGTTTTTTTGCCTATATTTGAACTGAAAATTTAGATTTGAACTGAAAAATTAATACTTGGATCTTTCTCTGCGTAATGCAATAGTAACACACACAGAGTTGAATCTGTCACATATTTTAAATGGATCTGGCTGAGGCAGGAGTGGATTTTTAATGTCCTGTTTTATAATTTTCAGAACTGAGGCTTTTCTTAAGTGTTTTCCCTCCTCCCAGTGAAATAAAGTATTTTTCTAGACATCTAAATGGAATTTTTGTCCATTTGGAGAGAAGGGTAGAAAACTGTTCCTGTTAGAGGAAAAATGTATTGTAGTGTGCAGTGTTTAATTGGCCATGAGAAGTCTCCCAGCTGGTCTCCAGCCTGAGTGTTTGCTGTTTGTTATGTTCCTCAGTCAGTGCAGACCTTACAGCCACTGATATAATTATCTACAGAGCATCCAAGTGAAGACAGAGATGGCCAACATCTGTGGTAAGAGATAAGGACTGCCTGTGCATGCACCTAGGTAACCAGTCATTACTAAACACTCAAGACCTCTTTCCAGACTTTTCTAAACAGGCTCCCGTTCCTCTGTAGCTCTTAACAGTTCTTTGTAGCCTCTGAAGAATTACCTGTGTTCAACTGAAATGGTGTGTTTCAGGCAGTTCATGTCGTGTCAGCATGGGGATTGATGGCCCTTTGGTCTGCTGTGCTGCCGTGGTATAAGTCAAAATTAGGGATCCGTAATTTAGGTAGGTTTTCAGCTGTTGTACTGTCCTCACATAGCAATTGCTGTTTACCCCTTTGGTAACTAAATGCAGGCATGGGGTCATTGCTGTTTTTCTGCAGTGGATCTCACTTTAATCTAAATTTTCAACTGATTGAAAGCAGCTCTGCAGGGAATATTCCTTACATCTCTCCAAGAACCTCTGAACAATATTTTCAGAATTGGCACTTTGGGCAGCAAGTGTTTTGCTGCTTTATTCAATACCCTGGCTGTTTTATAGCTTTTGGATGAAGTTTAAGCTGTCAGTCTAAAGCTGTGAAGTGTGTGGTATTTATTCAATGAAGAACACTGTCCCTTCAGCAGAATCCCAGACAGATTTACAGTCTGAGGTTATGGATCCAAGTCTTTGCTTGCTTACTAGGTTGAAGGTGCTCTGAAGAGACTCAAAATCTGCTGCTGACGGGTCCTCTGTAATATCCTAAATATTAGTAAAAGTAAAAGCAGGCTGTCCTTTGAGAAGTTCCCCTGGTTTCCAAAGCTGCCTGAGAAGAAGAATAAAAATAAATCCAAAAGCTAGTTATGGATTTAATAAATTTGCAGTTGTTTCTTTCCTTTGGTTTTTGTTTACAATGTATGACATTTCTTACTACTGTACTATTCAAATACTGTTCTTCCTTGTGTTGTGAAGTGTGACAGCCCGTGTTTAGTCCAAGGGTGGGACTTGGGAAACATCAGCATTCTTCTGAGAGTTACTTGCCATTTTACAAGGCAATAGCAGTTGTTCTTAGTTGACTGAAGAGTCTCAGAAATAATAAGAGGGTGAAGAAGAACTTGTCACATGTTCATATGAAGTGCCTCATGAAGTAGTTCTTTTCCAGTCTTTGAATGCCACAAAATTGGAAAACCTAAAAATGTTAGCAATGTCAGATAACCACAGAGCACTGGTAAGAGTGTTCTGTGGTGATCCAAAGAAAATTGGACTTGCTGAGAAATAAGTCTGTTCTACTGTGGGGCCTCAGCCTTGTAAAAAGCTAATTTGATGCTCAGACCCTGGGAGGAAAGATGGGGCTTCCCTTACCCACTACCTTGTGTTTGGTGTGGTCAAGGCAATGTTGTGTTCTCTCTTACACTGCTGTCAGTTCTTAAGATTTATGCAGTTCTGCTCATCTCAGATGTGCCTTTCATGATTCCCAGTTTTTCCAGGGACTCTATCATACACCTTTTCTGTCTTTTAACAAACACAGGCTGAGCTGGACAATTCCCAGTTTGACCACACACCTCCAGGGACTCAAAAATCTTGTCATGTCCAAAATTGACTGTAACTTTGTTCATGATGTCTGACTGGAAGGTTTATGACACTTCTTGCATTTTGCTGGAAGTCCTAATTTTGAGATAAATCATGCCTGCTTGGAGATCTGCCGTCCCAAACAGATGCAGCACTGGAGGTCACAGTTTGTTTTCGGAGTGGCAGGATATTGCCCTATTTGAAGGGCTGAGATAATACATTAAACTTTCCTGCAAGTGCAGTGCAGGGATCCGACTTTGTGGCCTCTGAGTACATCTGGATAATACTCTCTACTCTTCTGATGTGCATGCATGCTCTTCATTGTTTTTCATGGAATGTCATAATGAACTACCAAAAAAAAACAAAAAAAAAAAAAAAAAAACAAAAAAAAAAAAAAAAAAAAAAAAAACAAAAAAAAAAAACCAAAAAACCCAATGAAACAAATTACTAGTCTGGATCTGTAAGAATGAAACCTTAAATAATTGCTGTAGGTTTCTGCAGCATTTTTGGAATGTACTGCTGTATACAGTGATTAAAATGCAGAAAGGCTGTTTGTCCTTCAGCTTTGCAGGGATTGAAATTGAGCTAACTGAGGGTTCTTTGAACAGTGTCAGTAATTTGCCCCTGCAGCTGGGGAACAAATTGTATGATCTTGCACACGGCTGCTCTTGGCAGCTGTGGTGAAACAGGGCTAAAATTAGGTGGATTTGTAAAATGATGGGATTTAAACAAAATTAGTAATCAGCACAAGAACTGTGTGTCTGAAATGACAGTTGGCAAGATCAAATGGAGGCAGGATTCTGTTTTCAAAGTAGTGAACCTCTCTAAATCCATAAGGTTGTGTTCTCACAACTGGAGTTTTTCTCGCAGCCGGAGTTTTCAGTTGGCTAGCTTTGGGTCTGGATAGACACATAACTATGTGTGATGTGACACAGGGCTTTAAGTGTGTACCTTCCAGCATTTGTTAACTTGCCATCTGTTCATGTTTTGCAAAGCAAGAGTATGAGTTGGGCAGAGTTTAGAGGTTCCACTCATATTTTTTCAGGAGCCCATAACTATTTGAGCAAGTTTTAGGGGGCAAATTTTAGACTGCACAAGTTAATTTAGGAAAAAGAAATCCACTGGGAGTTACTAATTGCTCTAAAAAAACACCTGGCTTAGAAAGTCCCCAAAACTGAAAATGATGAAAGGATGGGAGGGTGCAGTGGAAGAGTATCCTATTAACCTGTGTTATTTCCTCTTCTTAAGGCTTGTGGCTGCTGCTTGAGACAGGATGCTCATGTACATGTACTGACCTCATGGTACTATTGTGTTTCTAGGGATATCAAACAAGACACTTTCATGGCCAAACCCTGCAGTTTTGGACCCAAGTAAAACTATAGTTGAGAGAAGGCTTTTTGTCAAATCACTTTCTAAATACTCTAGAGTTGAAATGTGAGTGAGCTGTTGCACTGTGCATTGGGATGAGCCTTTGATGGTGCCCAGAGCAGAGAGACTCTTTTCATGTTTGTACTTCATTAGTCAAGCCAAGGTGTATGTATCCCCCATGACTCCAAGAGAAACAAACTCCAAGGAGATGAGCTTTGGCCAAATATTTTGGCAAATGTGGTGGTGTTCTGGAAATATGATTGCTCAGATAGATTTGTTTTGGCCATCATCCTGGCATGTGAACTTTCATTTTTGTTTGCTTGGTGCTAGTGTCAATCATATTTTTCTGAGTCCAGATTGTCTTTTGGCAAGGACATTTCCTAATGTTTTGATGCCAAAGAACTCGTTGTTATGGTGTGGTCAGCAGACTGAGCCCAAACTAAATCTGTTGGTGCTTCTGGTATTAGCAGCAGCCTGCAAAAGTCACTTTGCTCCGCTAGCTTGGATTCCAGTTCCTCTCCCTTATCATAGCCAAACCAGGAGGCCACCTGCCTTCCTGTCTGTCTGCATAACCTCTTGGCAACACTGTCACTCTGCCCTTTGGGATGCTACTAATGCTTTGGGAGTAGAGCTCCTATGGAAAAGCTTGGAAGTGCATAGGATGTCTGTTGCTGTGAGGGTGAGAGGGGTGCTGATGCAGACCCTACCTCTGTCCTGTACTAACCCTGTAATATGTTGGTCCTTGTTTTGCCTTTCACCCTTATAAATGCAATTGAGAGGTCTTGGAAGCATTGGTTGGGCAGCTTTTATAAGTGCTGAGTTTATGCTTGCACTCAGTATAAGATTTTAATAAAAATAAATCGGTTTTGGAACAAAATGCTTCTTTCTGTTTTCTGAAAATGTTGTAAAAATACCTTTAGAACTGCCTTTAAGTTGAGGAAATTCCTAAGTTTGGCAGCTGCTTATGTTGCTTTCTTTTTATCATGCCCTTTCTGTTGGAGAAACCTTAATCCTTACATCAGGCATGCTTTGGTAGGGCAGAGCCAAGAATGAATATAGCTCTGGTTTCATAGGATGGACTAAGCTTTTCTGGCACTTGAATAAATTTGCACTTAAGTAACACAAACTCTTTGGTGAAGAATATGAAAATTGATATTGTTGCAGTTAGAATGGATTTGGTGCTGAATATTACAGCTTGTTCACATTTCTGTTCCTTGCCTCTAGTGAAATGTGGAGTAAACCTCTAGTTGATTACTTTGGAACCACTGTAGATGTTGGTAGGAAGACTGAGCATGTTATGTGTGGGGTAAACAGTCTGTACTCCACTGATCTCAACAGACTCCCAGCCTTGCCCCACATAAGTAGCACTGCATGGGATGTCACTGATGTTAGAGACTGCTGCTCTGCATTGAGGTGAGTCACTGGTGCTCCTCAGAATTAGTGATGATTCAATTGAAGGTGCTGAAAGGCAGTGCTGATCCCCAAGATGAAGTGAAGAGCTATAGTCTATGGCTCGGTTTCAGATGGATTGGACATGCAGTAAGGTACCTGCTAGAGATGGATCTGGCAGCTTTGTAGTGCTCTGTGGCAGATTTTGACCCCTGAGTTTTTGGTTTTGGTGTGTTAGATCTGGCATTTGCTAAACAAAGCTGGACCTAGAGCTAATTCCATTTGGCTTGATTTTGGATTAAGAGAACGTAAATTGAATTCCTCTTTAGCTTCTGCAGCAGCCACCTCTAGAAAAATACGCTGGTCAGCTGTTATTGACCTTCATTCAGAGCTGAGAAAGGAAAGGTTGTTCTTTAATTAATAACTGTGCTCTCTTCATACCCCTTGCTGAAGGTGGTACAGTTAGGATTTTTTTGTAATATTTAGGTTCCTCCAGGGCTTTGGGATGGTTTTCTTTCTCTGACTTGCTCTAAATGATGCTGATCTACCTTCCTGCCCCACCTCACTTGCCTGGCTGATGGGAGGTACTGTGCAAACATACCTTTTGACAGCTGTCCTATACTTTAGGTGTTTTCCTAATTTTTCAGTTCAAGGAGAGCCTCTGCCACCATGTGCCTCCACGCAGGCAGCAGTCTGGCATTTCCAGCACCGAGCCCCTTGCAGAGTTTGGGCCTCGAGTTTGATAGGAGAGCTGCCAATGCACATGCCTGCTTGCAGCTGAAAGCTGGATGCTGCCCTGCACAGGAGAAGCCTTGCCTGTACTGCTCTCTGATTAAATGATATGCAGTTTTATAGATTGTCTGATTTTGCTGGGGTTTTAAGTTTGTTTGTTGGTCTGGGTTTTTGCTTTGTCTCTTTCTTTTCCTCTGCTACTTATTTTTCTGTCTTTTTCTCACTGAAATACAGACCTGCTACCGAACCTTGAACAGCCTACTGTAGCGCTCACTCAAATAAATTCTTTTGGGACAGACTTAGTTTTAGAGCTGTTGGGAGCAGGTCAGACAGGCTTTGGTGCTTGGGGGAGAATAAACACTGCTGAAATTCCCTCTCTTTCAATAGAAGGCTTAGCACAATAGCAAACTTGACTACTTTCAGTTTATAGTGTGCTTTAGTAGAGATGATGAGCATGTTTTTAATTTTTTAACCTCCTCTTTGAGGCCCAGGGGTGACACTTGCTATCTGTCTCCCCAGACAATGTGACACTTTGATAAATGACTTCTGTATTGTCAGCCTAATATAATACTGTTCTTCTAAAAATGTTTTAAATGGCAAGGCTTTTTATAGTTCTGCAGCTGCCAAACACAAAACTAAGACAGGAACTGAGCAGACTATGATTCTGACAAAGAAAATAAGGCCAATGCAAAAGTTTTCTGCATATCAATATTTTCTACTTTGCAGCTCTCTGTTGCACGTATTACCTTTTTCAAGATGTGGAACCATAGAACTGAAACAGATTTTCAGTAAATTTCTCTGCTGCATATATATATATATATAAAAGATTAGCTCCACACCTTAGAGAATTCTGTTNTTTAGGGATTTTCATGTTCATAGCCCTTCTTTTAGCAATTCAGCTTTTCTTATCCCCAGCTAGATTAGTTGGTCCAACAAACAAACAAACAAACAAAGAAAAATCCAACAAAAAACCCCAAACAACTTCCCCCACCACCCAATCCAAAAACTTTTCCCTTTTAGCCATTTCCTACCTCAGAGGGAATTAGATGTCTTCATGTTGTCATTTGTGTCTGTAGCTAATTTCTGTGATAAAACAACTGCCTCTGTAAATTAGGTTCCTTGATCACAATTATTGGAGGGTCAAGACCCTTCTTTCCCTCAATACTGTATGAAAGTTTCTAGATCTAGCCATAAAATGAGAAAAGTAACAAAAATTATTTGCTGCAGTGCTAAATCTGACTACTGAGGAAGAAAAAAATCTAAAAATTATATCTCCCATTGTTTTGGATTTNAATGACTTCTGTATTGTCAGCCTAATATAATACTGTTCTTCTAAAAATGTTTTAAATGGCAAGGCTTTTTATAGTTCTGCAGCTGCCAAACACAAAACTAAGACAGGAACTGAGCAGACTATGATTCTGACAAAGAAAATAAGGCCAATGCAAAAGTTTTCTGCATATCAATATTTTCTACTTTGCAGCTCTCTGTTGCACGTATTACCTTTTTCAAGATGTGGAACCATAGAACTGAAACAGATTTTCAGTAAATTTCTCTGCTGCATATATATATATATATATAAAAGATTAGCTCCACACCTTAGAGAATTCTGTTCTGTATGTCTAGCTTAAAAAGTGGTAAATCTATTTTATAGTATGTCCATATGGATTAGCTGTGTTCAGCCTCATAAAACATGTAGTTAAGACTTCATTGTGTTTCTAAAGATTGGAAGCAATTGGTTATTTCAAAAACAACAGTGTTCTTCTGGACAAGATGTCTTGAACTTTTTCTCTTTGGCTGGGCTAATGGATTTGTCATTTTGCCTGGTGTTAAATTCATTATGGAAACTATTAAATTCTGTTTAATCTTATTTGAATGGTTTGATGTTAAACCAGCAGGTGATTTTAGCTGTGATTATTTGCAAATGAGAGAATGGATTAAACTGCCAAATGCTGTCATTTTTTAAAGTGTCCAGATTATTAAAGGTTTCTGTTGTCAAGATGGTCTAAGTATGTAAGCAGGATGGAGCAAGAGATAATCTGTTTTATTGTGCCAAAAGAGTGGGGGGNTTATCCCCAGCTAGATTAGTTGGTCCAACAAACAAACAAACAAACAAAGAAAAATCCAACAAAAAACCCCAAACAACTTCCCCCACCACCCAATCCAAAAACTTTTCCCTTTTAGCCATTTCCTACCTCAGAGGGAATTAGATGTCTTCATGTTGTCATTTGTGTCTGTAGCTAATTTCTGTGATAAAACAACTGCCTCTGTAAATTAGGTTCCTTGATCACAATTATTGGAGGGTCAAGACCCTTCTTTCCCTCAATACTGTATGAAAGTTTCTAGATCTAGCCATAAAATGAGAAAAGTAACAAAAATTATTTGCTGCAGTGCTAAATCTGACTACTGAGGAAGAAAAAAATCTAAAAATTATATCTCCCATTGTTTTGGATTTTATTTTTTTATGACAGAACCTCTTTAAAATTTAGCAAAACAAACTGCTGCAAGAGAAAGTCATTTGTAGTAGTGCAGTGTGCATAAAGTCTGAATTCCAGCAGACACTAATCTTAGGGGACAATGTTGTGCGATGGTTGCAGAAGTGTGAAAGGCACCTGTACTAGAAGAGTTTAGCAGTTCGGGTGTTTTCTGGGCCAGACACACACAGTTTGTGGGGGAGGATCCCAAAGTACTTGAAGTGATGAGGATATTGGGAACAAGAATTGAAAACTTCTCTTTTCCCTAGTGCCTGGCAGATACATTGGCTTGATGTGTAAAAGCCATGAAAAGCAATGACAGATGTGACCATGTGCTCCAGGTAGGCAACTCTACAGAAAACTTTCCAAGTGGAATTTACTGCTGGTCTTAATGCAGAGAGGCTTGTTCTGCAGTTTCTGCTACTTTATACTCACTGGTGAATTGGCTGCCATTGGTGTCTCACAAGCTTGTCAAGTAAATTACATTCAAACACAGATATAGTTGTGTAAAGGTAAAATAAAAGAATTTTTTTGTCTCAAGTTGTGAGGATTTTCAGTGCACGTCCCCCTGTGACTTGTTGCTCATTGCACACATGCAGCAGATTCCTCTTAGGTTTGGTAACTTGCCCAGGTTGCAATGTGCGGCAGTATTTATTCAAAGGAGATGTGGAACATGCCTTTCACTCCGTGTGCTGATGCCAGCAGCTTTTACTGGCTTATGTCTAGGAGGAAAAAATGCTTGCAACAGCACAGAGCCCTGCCTGAGCATTGCTCTTTGGTTTCTAAGGGGCAGCATAGGCTTAAGTCATTGGGAGGATTTCTGTTAACTCCAGTCAACTTTACACTGAGCCTTTTTTTGAATTTAGGAATAAGCAGCTGCAGCATTCAAGATACAAGGTCATTTTCACTACAAAATGTTAAGGTTAAAGGTAACGTAGTGTGAAATTTCATCATCTTACTCTCTTAATAAATGGTAATTAAAATAAAAGCGTATGTGAAAAATTGTGCTTACTGATTGTTTAAGCCAAAGTCTCAAAGCAAAAATGGAATTTACCAATAATACCAATTTCTACTGATAGAGAATCCCCTGAAGGCTCCAATTACCACCATAGTTGTGTGTCCCAAAAAGCAAAAGTGCTTGTTAGTACTCTCTGTTTTAGTGTTGTCTGCCGAAACTCATTCGTCTTCCCTAAGAGCTTCAGAGTGACCTACTCAGTGATGCCTTTCCAAAGCCAGAAGTTGTCCTCTGGCATGCAGGCAAGAAGAGCTGGACTTCTTCACAAGAGCTGCTGGAGGAAAAACCAGGGCACTAAGCAAGATGCCTTGGAGAGCTTGAAGCTGCCCTGCAGAGTTCTTGTAGCTTAATAAAATTTACAAAAGTGCCTTTGAACTGTGACCTTCCAAATGTCCACTGGTCAAGGGTAATGGGGTGGGTTTATGAAAGCAGAATGAATGCATGACTCATGCTTGCTGAAACTGGGCCACTCTCCCTAGAGGCAAGTAATTGTTTTGTATTTAGCATGTTAACTGCATTTGGAGTTACAAGATAAAGTAATTTCTCATATAAATAGAAAAGAAGTGATGGGAAGGCGCTGGAAAACAGCAGCAAGGCTCTGGCTGCTGCTGTAAAATGGGTTTGGTGTTGGCCACCTTTAAAAAGCTCATTACATTTTAAAGATAAGCTTTAATGGAATTGGCAGTGAGAGTGCAACTGTAACCAGATCTTGTTGTTTTGTACAAGTGCCTTTCAGGTTTCTCTGCAAGGTCGAATGTCCTATTGACTGGCAGCTGGACTGTGTTTCTTGTAGGAATGTAACTGGTATTTGATGGAGTTCCGAAGTGAGTTTCCCACTGAAGCCAAATATAAAAGAGTATGAGAGTCTAGCAGTTTCACTTCCTGCAAAGCTGGAAACCCTTGTAGCATTTATTAGGACTTCCTGCAGGGAAAGAGGGATATTAATCTTGTTTGACTTACAGAATCATAATATTTGTGCTGCAATTTGTAACACAGAACAAGTTTTCAATTAGTATTTCTGAGAAACAGCAAATTCAGTAAAGTAAATGCTTTTAACTTTCTTGGTTTTTTGTCAGATAATAACTATAACATGTCACAGGACCTTAAATGTTTCACAGTGTTGGAGCAGGAAAGAGCAGTGGTGAATGTGGCTACAGATCTGCTAGGACACGGTGAACAGCTGGAACCATTCTTGAGTCTTTCTCCATGTCTTTGATTGGCATCATCATAATGTAATCTCTGAACTGCAGTATTGTATCAAGTGTGCTTGTAGGAGGCATAAACTTGTTGATAAAAGAGTCACCTGGTCAGTTCATCACTGGTTTTAATTTTCCTAGTGCTGGAAAAATTTTCTCAAGCTCTGAGCTGATTGCAGTGAACCCTGATTTGGGGCCCAAACCAAATTGGCTTGAAGTACTGTGAGCATCTTTCCTTTCAGATTTCTAGTAATTTTATACTTTGGAAAGTGCTTTATGTCTCTTGAAAAGAGGCTTCAGCCTTCATTTTGGGGCAGCCTTGCATTTTCCTATCCAGGCAGAAGAATGCTGCTAGGAGAGGTGAGGTTGAGGGCTTGGGCTGAGGAGCTGCAAGTATGTGAGAGTTTCCAGATCTGTGGTGGGCATGGTGACTGGACCATCTGGACAAACTTTGTGCACTGTAGATATTCCTCATCTCTGTTCTGGATGAGATGGGCCACACATCTGGGGCTTCTAGGCATCCAGCATCTCCTTTACATATAGTCTGTGCATATGCAGAGGCTGATCATATTTGGAATGCATTGGATTTACTTTCCACTTGCAGACTAACTCATCATGTGAGACTGAAGCTCTGAGCCAGCTCCTGGACTTGAGAAATCACAGGGCAACAGCCAAAATCCTTATAATTTTCCCCAACAGAAAATCTAGGTAGAAACAGAGCGAATGCCTTGAGATACCTGTACATGAGAGAATAGATCTCAGAGCTTATTATTTAGGAAGAGCATCTCTGTACGCATTTGTTAATCCACCTGACAAATGAGAGGTGAAGAAAATTATACTAGAAGTTGTAAAGGTACTTATTTATTGCTCTGCAAATTAAGAAACATCTTAATTAGCTAGAATGCATCACTTATGTAGAATTTTCTCCAACTTGAGCCTAAAATGGAGTCACAGATTAATTTTTCAGTCCAGTGGGGCTGTGGTTAGAGATATAATCCGCAGCTGTGGCTTCCAGATGGTGGCAAAATATGGGAACTATTGAATTTGAGAATCAAGACTTGGAAAAAAAAAAAGAAAAGAAAACAATGTGACTGAGAGAAATATTTGTGGCTTATTTCTTATTCCTAATTCTTGGGATTTTCAAGGCATGTATCATTCAGTTTCTGCTTTTCATTAATGAGATTCATTCTGGCTATTGGAGCCCTAACACACTGCTGCATTGCATCAAACACTTTTGAACTGTGTCCCATTTCTTATCAGTTATGGAGGGCAGTTTCTGAATCATTGATACGCATTCAGGAAAGGATCGTGCAGTCATGGGCATCACGTTGTCATAATTTACATTTAGTTTTGGAGTACTTCAGTGGGGAGCTGCATTTAGCTTGCGCAAGGTGACATGGGACATTTGTAAGTGAACGTGAGTCTCTCCGAATGAATTCCCTCACCATTCAGCCAGCAAACCTGTTTGCTCAGTTGTCTTATTGTAGCATCTCTTATCTATACCAAAAATGATCTCTGCCACAGCCTGTTAGAAACACACGTGATGTATCAACTGCTATATCCCATACATGCCACCAAATATGCATTGTTGTATGAAATGAAAAGCAGTTTGTGAAATATTTCCCGAAAGCTGTGCACAAAGGAAGTGAGTATTAATACACAGCTGTTAGAGGAGGTAGTTTTAATTTTGTTTACCAGAGTTCACTTCTTTTTTTTTTATTTAGTCACTTAAAAATTCTGGGTTTACTGTGTAACAGTTCAAAACTTCAAGTCACAGTGTGTATAAGTTACAGATGCCAACACTTGTAAACTTGAGGTTATTACCTTGTCTGCGTAACTGAAATAATAGTTCAAAGAGGGAACCAAAGTAGAGTAAATACTTACACTTAAAGCTAGTGGGCCAGAGATCTGGATGTGATGTGTGGTCCCCCTGTGACTGCTGCTTAAGTATCTGATGGGACAGCTGTAACAACCAGTGATTTCTTAGAAATCAAGAGATTGATTGTGTTTCTTTTCTCTCATTTTATTTAGTGACACCTTCCAGCAAATGTCTAGGACTAGATCCAAAGCAGATTGAATTTTATGGGAAGCAAATGAGTATTTACAGCCCTTTGCAGTGAGGTTATATTCTTACTGGCTTCATATTGTTTAAGAAAGTGCTTTGCTGAACTAGGGCATAGGTTTTTGATTTAGTATCCCACTGCTGTAAGACTCCGGGTGTCTTCTGGCTAACGCCTATCTGAGGAGTGGATTTATAGGAGCACAGCTGGGTTGTAAACAAATGGTGATGCACTTTGCTCTGCATTCAGAGGGAAGAGAAGCAAGACTACAAAACAATAATCCATCTGTATTATTGAGTACCAGGTGGAAGAAAATCAACTGCAAAACTGAAAAGAACTTGCAGGATGAGCTTCAGACAGCTTATGATGTCTCCAGTTGACATTTGCTTTATTAAATAAATGAGAAGTAAAACACAGACACTTTTGAATGTATAAGTTTGCTCTCAGCTGAGGTTACATGGCATTTTTTCACAGAATGGTTTTCTTTCTTTAATTTGAAAAAGGAAAAACAGAAGTGTAGTGGATACATGGAAGGAAAAATCCTGAAGCAGTATGACAGACCCTTATATTAGCAGTGGGTTTAGATCCTGCATTCTCTAATGCTAGTGTAGGAGTTTGACCTGTCTTTCCCATGTGCTATGCAGTTAACTGAGTGGTAAGATTAAAGTATGATTGATAAAATAGACACATTAAGGGTGTTTGGAGCCAGGATCTGCCTCCAAGCCATGGAGAGCAAACCTTTCTAAACCACTGTCCCTAAATAGTTAGACATTAAATTTTGGTTCACTTTGTGTTGGTGTGAAAGAACATACTCTGAGACATTGGCTATTTTGGTTCAGAAATCCCATGTCCCAATTCTCTTGTTCCTAGGTTTGGAAAAGTTGGGGAAAACAAAGCAAAGTCTAGCAGTAACAAAGATCATAGTGAGAATTGCCTGTAAAGTATGGTTAAAGGAATAAAACCCATAGTCATGGCAAACTTGGCCCTCTTCTATATACCAGCCACTTTGCAAACCAAAAGTCAATGTATTTCCTGAAAACAAAACAGATCGGCAACATTGTGTAAATAGTTGGGGTTTGATCCTATAGATCCTTAGATACAGTTGGTTACAGTCAGGAAGTGGAATCTTATCTCCTTGATCCACCTAGACTTACACCAGGTAGTAGGTTCAGGATTATGTACAGATTCTGAGATTTGATGAGAAAATTCAGTGGTAGAAAGATTGGTGAATAATATTAATGTGGATGACTAAGTCTGTGCAAACAATACTCCAAGGCATAGATTTTCAGTGAGGACAAAAATAAACTCAGAATGTTTGCTTCTTGCTGAGTCTTAGCAATGTTGTTCCAAAATAAACATAGCTTAGAAGTTGTTGGCTTTTAGGAAAAACAAATCTTTTTTTTTTTAATGTCTCTAAGTTATTCAGGTAACCTCAAGCTTTGCAGAACTGCATTATTTTGTTTGGGGAGAAAAAGGCTTGTAGAAGCATCAGGGCAACTTTTATGCAGAAAGTTTGACTGAGGCCAGCATAATGTAGTAGAGATTCTGTACATTTCCATGTAATAGGAAGTGACTTTAAAATATGCAACTGCAGGGGCATCCTTCTGCACTTAACATGACGTTGTAGTCAGCAGTGAGATTGTGATAAGTATGAAATATTCCCAACAGTATAAGATTTGAACAACTTAAGTATAATGTGGATGCTCATCAAAGTAGAACTTTACATTAAATTTGTCTGAAACTGCACTTTTTTCCCCCCCATAAGCAATCACATGCGCGTGCTTACACCATAATTTTTGGCGGAATCTGGCTTCCTTATTCTGAGTTCTGATTCGCTCCTGCTGTTTTCTGAAATTCTCTTCTGATTGTCACACAGGAAGAGGCATTGCTACTGCCATCTGCAAAGCATCAGCATCTACATCACACTAAAACCACACTGACCTCTCAGCATATGGTGACTTTTTAAGAATGTTCAAAGGCATATCCTTACCTTATGTCAAACAGAGAAATTAAGAGACTGAATGTGTTTTGTCATGTAACCAATTTGTTAGGTGAGCATCAGCTTCAATTTGTGTTCTGTGGTCTACAAATGATGTGTTTATCTACTTTGTGTTAATCCATATTTTGTGCTTCTGTATTTTACAACTAAAAACATTTCTCTGAAGCAGTAACAGGTTTAAATAATATCTTCTAGATGTATTTGCACAAGCCATCTTTTTTAGAGCTCCTTTTATTAATATCAGATGTAGATCGTGAATAGAAATGCTTTGGAAATGCAGGCATAACTTCAAATCTGCATCTGCTTTCTGTGGAGAATCTGTAACACTTTCGAGAAAAGTGTGAAACATTTCATGCTGTTAATACAACCTTATTTTGAATATGGCATGTCAGAAAACTATTTTAACATAACTGAGGGGATTTTATCATCAGGAGTATTAGATAAGGAGATGAGAAACAAGACCTCTGCCATACAATAAAAGGAAGAGTGATAACAAAAGTGATTTGATGTTTTGCCTGTGTCTATACTGTATTTGGGCTAGTTTGGAGGAGCCTAGATCCTGGTTCTGTCAGTCCATTTGTCTTGGTAAGCAGCCCAGCTTCATCCTGTTCATGGAACTAAAACTCTTGTGCAAACCTCTTCAGGAAGAAGCATGTGTGGTCCTATCTCTTGGCATCAGGTCACTGAAAAATGGATGAGAGAGGGCATATCTGAGCCTCCCTGTGATCTGCTGCCCCACAGGAGATAAGCATATGCTTGAGTGTACTGTTAAGCACAGACTGTACTTGAGACCTTTTCATAGTCGTAGCAGCCTGATCATCCTGGTAGTGTCCCGTGGAGGGGTTTTGAGGGTGAACAGGATAGGTAAGCGGTGAAACAGGCCTTGAGCCCGGCTTTTTGAAAAGCATAGTAGAAGTAGGTGGTGTTCCTGTTTGTGAAATCTTGTATAAAATATATTTGTTTCCAGTTAGTTTACTTTTCTGCATCTTTAAGCAAAAATAATCCTCTCAAAATGGCTAAAAAAAAAATCCTACTCCTGTGCAGTGAGGAGGGAAGGGAGTGAAGTCTGCATAATGCAGTTTATAGGTATGAAGTACCATATAGCTGCAGCACAGTGCACCTTGCCTCCTCATTCTGTGTCAGTAGCTCTCTGAGTTTGCAGCACATTAGCACAGATTATAGCTATCTTTTACCACCCTGAAGTCAAGGAGACAATCATTTTTATTAAATTTTATCAATATGTCTCAGGAAAGAAAAGATGAAATGAATATATACTCCTTTCTCTTGCCCTTTGAGGACTTAAACATGTGGTGAGAATTTGCAGTCAAGTTTAACCTTTGCAAGACTTTCTCTTCTTCTGGAAACATGGTCAGCTACCAAGGGAAGAATAGAGAAACCAATTTTTCAACATGGATGCTTTTTGCCACAAATAAATTCAGTCACTGGATGTAAGCATATAATTAATTGCCCACAGTTTGCTGAGCCTTCTAATGCACCTACAAACACTTCAGGAAGACGTCTGATTTAAAATTGAAATTAAGATTTTTGCCTTAGAATTACCTATTTGTCTTTACTGTGCTTCATCAGATGTCAGGTTTTGGTGATATCATGGTGTTGAAAGAGGTGTACTATTTTAAAGGGTAGGTATCACAGATAAGCTTTTGGGGGAATGGTGGCATAAGCTTTTTGAAAGTGGTTGGAGGTTTCTGTGTATGTGATATCCAGAAAGGCTGTAGCTTCACCTCTACGATCAAAATCAAATGTGATCTATTATCCTTCTCAACATCCAGTAATCTGCCAGCTCTCAACAGTGTTACGATCACTAGCAGACTTCTTTGGACTGCGAATTGATCAGGACATCCTGATGCTCATTTAAAACCACTTTGGGCTACTTCGCCATCTGAGCTAGTTTCAATGACATAATTAAATGTTTGCATTTATAATCTGATTACAGTTGCTTAATGCAGGCTTTATTGCTCAAGTTCATCCCTATCTCATGGGAACACGTCAGTCAACACTTCCTCTGAATTGGTCTGCTTTCACTTGTGTTGTATTGGATTCCTGCTGATGTAAAAACTCTAGAAACCCCAAATGACATTCATCAGATGTAGGTAGTATCTGTACTAACAAATTAAACATGTGCAAAACCATTCTTTGCAACCGAGGCCAGCTGCAAGGTCTGCAGGCACCCTCCTAAAGCCTTAATCTTTATAACTATGGGTCTTTATAACTGGGTGTGCTCTGTGACCCATCATAACTCCCAGATGGCCAGTCCAGGAATCACTGGTCCTGTAAATGGGACTGACTGATGCAGAGGTTTTGCATCTACTGTAATTGGGAAACATCATGTGTTCACCGGTAAAATGCAGTATTGGTAATGACAGCTTTCAATATACAGCAGCTACTATGTATTCAATTATTCTCCTACACTTGTTTTTAATATAATTCGTTGTACAAGTGCAATTCTACTTTTGATATTAACGATAGTAGAATTTAGTTTTTATTACCAGTTTTCTTTCATTCTCAAAATACAAAGTAGGGTTTACAGTCTTTCATTTTTTTAGCCAGGGAGACTTTTCATTGATGCTGTTGTTTTGTTTTGGGGGGTGGGTGTTGTGTTTGTTTGGTTTGGTTTGCTGAGTTTCTTCTTCTTTGCACATCCTTGATGACCCCAGGTTTTCATTTCTTTTGTTCCATCCTTTCTACTTAGGGAGTGATGTATGAGTCCCCATGTGAAGAACTTCTGGATAGAAGTAGAATTTCTTTTAGAAGCAGAATTTATATCTAATTCTAATCTTAAAATACAAAATATGCAAAGCACTTCATGTTGCCTTACTGTTCTTGATGATGTACCTCAGCTGTGATGTTATTTCTGTTTATTTACTTTGGAATAAGGTATGAAAATTATGGATTTTGTGTGTGTGTGTGACATCATCTTGCATTAGTAAGATTACAAAGCTGTGGCTGAAGGCTTAGAATATGGAAAAGGACACTGACACTTTAGAATGTCACTGCAGCTCTGCTTGCCCAGACCTCTGTGCTTGCACCTTTTCAGTGTGAATCCAGTGTGGTCTGTATGACAGCTGCTTGTGGATTTTTATGCTAGTCCACAGCAGAGTAGAAGACCTCTTGTGCAGCAAACAGGGATTTTCCACTCACATTTTTAAGAAATTCTTTGAAAATTATATTTCTTGTGGGCTTCCTCAGGGTCGGTGAATCATGAGGCATTAAACCCACAAATTATAGCTTGGTTAAGTGGTCTAGAGTAAACAAAAATTTCCAGTATTTGAAGAAGAATTTGTGACCCTGAAAACTTGTCCATTACTTTTTTATCCTTGACTGTATTGCGTAGCCAAGCTAAATGGCAATGACGGACGTATTCCAGCAGCTCATAATTCTGAGACTGAGAATGGCAATGCTTATGGTTAGTGCAGAATGGTTAATGCATTTGCCTGGCATTTCTAATTGGAAAGCTTTTCATTGCCCCAGGATGCTATTTTTCTCTTGAACTAATTTTTCATTATGATAATTAGTATGAAAGCTGAGAAAGCAATTGCAGATAACTTTACATAGGAGAATTGATAATTTTAGTTTTCAAACTTTATTATTTAAAATATTTAATTCTCTAATGGTGTCTTTAAACTCTTGGGTTCTTAATTGATTTGCACTAAGAGTTTATGGTATCTTGCTTGTTGCTTCTCATCTAAATTGGGTAGCTGTTTTAGAGAGGAATGAAGAGCTAGAGCTCATTTATAAGGTCTGTTTTCTGAAACAGGGTTGCTGAAAACCTCATAGCCTCTGTTGCTTGCCAGTACTCTTGGAGTTTTTTGGCTGTTGAAGAAAATTCCCTCCTACCTGCAAAACCTGTAAGGTTGGTTGAATTAGAAGTACATATAAAAGGATTCTCATAGAGATACCTGTGTGGAAGAGGTTCCGAATACAAGGCAAGCAGTCTGATGGACCTCTAAAAAGTAGTACTTCATCAACCTCAGAATAAGTGATGACTTGTGTTTCAAATACTGGTTCATCATCCTTCCAAAAACTATGCCTGTCAAGGGATGAATGGTGTTCAGTAGTCAGGTAACTTGTTCTGGAGTTAAAGAGCCAAGGTCAAAGGGAGTTTGAAAATTTATGTCTATTGAGCTATGCAATTGACCTCTCATCAGTGGTTTAAGCTTGTTTCATGCTTTATGTGGATACGGTAGACGCTTGCTCACCTTACTGCAGCAGCAATCAACTTCAGCAAGGCTAAACAGTCAAATTGGACCATGAGAGACTAAAAGACCTTAAATTGCTGCAGCAATTATCTTGAGGACCTTGTGACACACATTCTACCCAAAAGCCAATGTTCATGCCTTGAACAAAAAGCTTTACCACCACAGCAGTTCACAGACCCTCAAAGGACCCTCCTCTGTACTGTGGTACAAACCCTTCTATGTGGGTGTTTGGCTTTTGAAAGGATCTGCTGCATCTGTGAGCCCTGAAGGGGTTCTGCTCATTTGTAGAGTGTTGCTAAGTCTCCTTTCTACAAATAAAGGTTGTGTTTCTGTATAAAAGGGCAAAACATTTTTGGGGGTGTTTTTTTGCAGACAGGTCTCATATTCATTAAATATGAAGAAAAGCCTGCTGTTGTTAAGTTGAGCAAGACAGTTCTGAAGCATTGGCAGGTGTTAGTGTGGTGTTTTAGACAGATCCGGCACAGGAATGGGATGTAGCTGAATGACACAAGCTTTCTCTGTGCCATGTGTCAGCACTTCAGAAAGACATTCAGATTTTAAGTATATTTAGCATTTTTCAAGAAGCACTACATCTTAGTTTCTGACTTCACAAACTTGGGAGACATCGTTTTTGTGTTGACTGCTTATCTGTGGGAAGCCTGCATAAATCCTGTAAGTGCTGCCAGCTGGATAAATGTAAACATGTTAGTAGTGGAGACCATGCGATGGGGTTTATGCTGTTGTTCCAAAGGATGTTTGTGCATTGCTAGTCTTTCCAGTGACAGATCATGGTCAGCCTCTTTTCTGTGAAGGCCTTTCACAGCCAGAGTGCTGCCCCACAAGCAGAAGTTTGAGAAACACCTTGGTATATTTAGGAGTATGTGTACATATAGGAAAAAAAAAAAAAAGAAAAAAACCTATGGATGATACATCTTCTTTTTAATCTTGCTCTTTATAGAATAAAATTTCCTTCTGGATACCCCTGCATTAACAATGGTGTTACATCGAAAGAGTTTCAAATTGCAAAACACTCTCGCATTTTTTTTCTTTACAGCCTGTTCATCTAAAGCCATTCATGTATGTTTCACTGTGTCAGGTTTGCTATTTCTGTAGCACTACCTATACTGTGTTTGGGTTTATTTCAGCATTTATGCCTGGCTGTTGTGGCTGTAACTACAGGTGCCTCAATTGCAGAAGCCGTACAGTCAGTGTAGGGCTTTTTGGCCAATAACCGATGCTGGATGATACTTGGCTCTGTCAACAGGGTTTGGCTGGTCAAGCTGACTCTATTCTGTTCTCCCTCCACCCACCTCTAATTTGTTTTCCCCTGTTACACAGTTTGGAAAGGAAAAATATAAAAGTGAAGAAATCTCAGAGGTTCCACTACTTCATTCCCAGTTTTCTGTCATTAGGAAATCCAGTTCAGCTGTGAATTATAACCACCTCAGTGTGGAGTTCACTGTTCAGAAAGTGCAATCTTGTGTTGGTGTTATGAATCAATTCCACTATGTGCAGCTACTCAAGTCGTTCCTGATGCTGTTTTCAGTGCTTTATAAACTATTAGAACATACTTTTGCCTTTTCAAGGGATCTTGTTACAAGCAACTCCTTGAAAGTTGCAGAGTTTTGGTTTCTGCACAAACTGTGTGGTAAGATCCCCTGGCACATGCCTTGGCAATGAATTGGACTTGGAGCATCAATGCTAGAGATGTGTGTGGAGAACCCCACAGGAAGAAATAGTATGAAAAAAACCATGAGCAACTTGAACTAATGTGGGGGTTCCTTGTAGTCTGCCAAGCAAATAGCTATTTGTATCCTATCTTTTCCTGGATTTCAGGTAGCTTAATAATTTCAATCCTTGGATATGTCTATTTGGCATAGAGCAGACTGTTTATGCCAGTGTCCTGTTCTTACAGTGGCCAGCAGCAGATGCTTAGGGAAAAATAGGGGAAGGCAAGAAAGCAGCAACAGTGTTTCCTGCCACCAGCAGTATCTGTCTCAGGGACCTATAGATAATAAATAAATACCTTAAATAATTCCATTTAATAGCCTTCAAAATATGTTTTCCCTCCTGCTTGTTAAATGCTTTTAAACTCAATATTCAAAGAAGTAACATCCAAGGTAACGAGTTGATTAAGATGACTGAGAGTTGTATAAAGAAATGTTTCATTTATTTTGAACCTGCAGTTTGGTAGAATTGTTTGATGTCCTCTAGCCCTTCTCTTAGAAGAGACTGGGAATAATCACAGGTTTCTTTGTCCCTCCAGGAGAAATATGATTTCCAGCAACTTTTCAAGAGAGACTTCCAGAGAATCTCAGAGCCTGAGGTGCTGATGGAATGAAGGCATTACTAATGAAGGCCTTGAGGTGGTGGGATGAAGGCTCTGAAGTAGGACAACATGTACTAGTCTAATTCAATTTCTCAGTCTTAGGGACCAGTTACTGGGGATAACTAGATAGAGTGGGTCTCTCTTCTTTACTTTCAAGTTTTCTGCTTAATACAGTACATTATTAATGCTCAGATGTTTATGACCTCCTCAATCACAACATTGGATTTTTTTTCCAGTGTGTGCAGGAAAGAGAATAATACTAAGAGTCAGGAAACATGAATTCCATTTGAAGCAAATTAGTTTTGAGTCTCACCAGGGTTAAAAAATAACAAACAAAGAATAATAATAAACACCACAAAAGATTATTACCAAAAATTACCACATCTTTTTAAAAGTAATTGGTTCTCATCCAGCTGCTAAAATTCTCATGGTGAATGAGTGAAAAATCCAAAAATAGGATGGAGACTTGATTTTTACAAGCCATAGTGTGTTGGAGTAGAGCTAGAAAATGAATTTGGAATGTGCATTTATATAAAGTAATTTTTCTCATTTCATAAGAAAATAAGAATTCTAAAGCAATGTCTACAATACAGCTCTGAAATGAAAATTACTACCATAATCTGAAACTGTAACTTCAAGTGCAGCACATAAGCACATATTCTACAGCCTCAAAGCCTATTTAATAAATTAACAGGATAGAATTTCAATACAAATTGCTGTGTGAAAGGGTAAACACCGCTGTGGTGGTAAAGCTGTAGAGATAAGCCTTAAGGGTCTTTAGAACAGGTTTTTTGTGTTGATTTTCTTTAAAAACATAACAAAACAAAGCACTTAAAATACACTTTTTCTTAAGGAAACAGTCCTTGCCCATTTTATGTAATAATTTGCTCTGAGCCTGGCTTTAATTTAAAATAAATACCTGCATTGTCATAGGCTCGGCTTGAAGTTTCCATGTATTTTGAAATCATCTGCTGCTCGGCAGGCTCTGAGGGTTCATTATTAGCTTGTAAGGGAATGAATGCAAAGCCAGCAGGTTCATCATTGCAGCCTCAGGGGAAACGCCCTAGGGATGCCCTGTGGAGCTGTAGGAGCAGACACTAAAACTCATTTATGCTCTCAGTGCCATCTGCTTTATCTTACTGAGCACTCCTCTCATTCACTGAGGAGTGTCTTTGAGCTGTGCTGAGGATTTCACACTGGGCTTCAGTTCTGCAGAAAATGTGGAAGAAAGTCTGAAACCTAGAACCAAGGAAAAATTTTGCTGACTGGGGAAATATGGAGATGGAAAGCCCTGTCATGTCCTTCAAAATTTTGGGGAGGTTTCTGCCAGTACAGTGCTGGAGATGACACATGAGGATAACCTGAGGGGAAGAGGGGAGTCAAGGCAGCTGTGGACTCAGCCTTCTGTATTGTCCTCAGAATGACCATGTGTCCTTAAAGAGGCCTGTGAGGACTGACATGGCCAGGAGTGCTCATCTCTCTGGAGAGGTGCAGCTCTGCTAAGTGTTCCTCTCAGCTTTGGCTCTAAAATTCTTTCCTGACCGCATCATTTGTAGCTTTGTCAACTTTTGTACCCCAGGTACCTAAGCAGCTCTCCTGGCACCTACTTCCAAGTTGCTACTGCAGGAAGCCCTGCGGGTCTGTGCAGTTTCATCTGTCCTGGCTATTTGTTCAGCACTGTGGTTGAGTTTTCTGTTTGGGATGTTTGCTTTTTTTGTTTCAGACTGTTATTGGAGCCTGTGTTATGGTTGTCATAATTCACCTCACTTGCATCCAGGGAATTTGACCTGGAATTCTTTCAGCAGGTCTCTGTTGATTTGTGGTAGAGTGCAAGGAAGTAAGCTGTTTTGTACTGAAGTCTAATTAGAAGTTGGGAATCAGCTGAAAATTATTAGTCAACTTTTCCAGCAGGGCTGATACTGCTGGACAAGGGGTCAACCCAATGTCTTGTGAATGGGAACAAATACAGAATATTTTGGGTTGGAGGGGACCTTTCAAGTTCATCTAGTCCAACCGCCCTGCCATGGTCAGGGTTGCTCAGAGCCCTGTCCAGCCTGGCCTTGGATGTTTCCAGGGATGGGGCATCTACCACCTCTATGGGCAACCTGTTCCAGTTCCACCCTCATTGCAAAAATATTCTTTCTCATAAGTAGTCTGAATTTACCCTCTTTTAGTATAAAACCATTATCCCTTGTCCTGTCTCTACAGGCCCTACTAAAAGGTCTGTCCCCAAGGTTCTGAGATGAGAGCTTACTTTGGGGTTTCATTTATTTGCTGTTAAAAGCCTTTTCCCTTACAAAAGTATCTTTCAAAATTTTTCGCAGAAGGCTTTTGTTCGAAGTTTTCCAGCTTCTAATAAAAATGAAATATTAGAACTCACTTGTTTTTAGTTTAGACTTTTTTAAGAAGTTTTACTTTTTGTCACTAAGTACAATAAAAGCCTACCTACTGGTTTTTGTTCTTTCTCCTGTTACCATATTGCAGGGAGTTTTATTTTAATACCTCAAACTTAAGAAGCTAAAATAATGAAAAAGGAGCTTAAAATGTGGGAGGAGGAAAGAACTGAGTTATTTTCCTTCAGAAAGACAGAACAGGAGAGGAGGAAATAAGGTTTGAATAACAAAAGCCAACCTCCTCCAAGGGTCCTATAGGCACACAGTGAACACAGTCAGATGAGTTTTTCAGTAATTCATATGAGGAAAAATGAGGCAAAAGGGGAATATGCAAACAATATTTTCATTCTTAAAATGAAAATATTCCTGTAATTATATTGTTTAGATCTGTACAGCATGCGTGGCCTGGGGCTCACTGTGCTAATTAGGTTAATTCAAATAGTGAGAAACACTGTTTTGCTGTTCTCTGCCACATGAGAGAAGCAGGGAATGGGAGAGAGAGCAATTAAAGATCAAGAGGCACTTGGCTTTGGTTCCTTCAGGCAGATGAACAAGGATGCAGATTCTCCATCAGTGAAGAACTTCAGGAGGATGAGACAGCCTGGCATGCCTGGTTCAGGTCACTTTGCACAGCATGCCAGGTCTTGGCAACAAGAAATATTTTGCTTGTCTCTGTTCTTGGTCATTTTGTTTAAAACAAACAAACAAAAACCCCACACAACAGAACTTTGTTTTTCTATGGGCATCCAAAACATGTTCATTTTTCTAATGTTTTCATCTCTTTTATTCTGAAAAGTTTCTAAATTATTAGGTCAGTGTTGTGCTACAGTCACATTATTCTCTTTGCTCTTTCAAACCCACCTGTTTTTTGCAAGCGTCTAAGAAGGCATGATCCTGAACAAGCTGACCTGCTCTGAGCAGGGGTAGGACTCGATCATCTCTGGAGGTCCCTTTCTACCTAAATTCATCAATGACTGTGTGACACTAATGTTACTGAGAGAGATTTTACTTCAGTAAATTTTGTCCTTGGAGTTTTGCCTCCACTGCTGACCTGGACATCAAGAAGAGTAGCTTGTAGTTGAAGCCAGGATCTTAAGGGGTTGAAGACTTCAGTTTCTAGCTATTAATTTCTAGGTACTAAAAACAAATGGGTTTGTTTCTTTTTATTTAGCTTGACATTAATTGATACTTTATTGCTGCCTAAGGGACACAAAATTTAGAATTTTAATGTTCTGTAAAGATTATTTTTTAAGTGAGACCAAAATTAAACTACAACTTTTGGCAGAAGGTGTATTTTTTTTTTAATCTGTGCCAAGAGAATTGTTGTTTTATTTCTCCTTCCCTATTCCTCAGCATAGAGCTCTCAAAGTTAAAAAAACCCTGCACATCCATACAGCATCTCTGAAGCAGAGAAGAGCAAGGACATTGCTCTTGCCGGGTAGGTCTTCACAGATTACTTACATGCACTCTTGGATGGCGAGAAGTACTTGGACAACTTGTTTTCATGTCTGTGGCTCATTTAAAACTTGAAGCTAGGGCTTGACTTGTTTTCCAGTAGAAATATCTGTGCCATTGCTCAAGATGAGAGTCCATGTGCTCAGTATGGTGCTACAGGGATGTGGAAAAATAATTCTGAGAATAGCATCTGCTGTGTGTATGTGAAAGCCAGGCAGACAGATAGCTGCTGCCATCTCATCTCTCACAGGCACCGACATAAAATCCTTACAAATTGCAGTTCCATACAAAAATTAATCCGTACTTTGCAAAAATTTTTCATACTCTTTCCTTTTTTTTGCTATTAATTAAAAAAAAGATTTGTACATAGGCCATTCCTCCTTTAAAGACCATCAGAAAAATCTGTCAAACATTTATTTTGGAAATAAGAGACCAGAACAACTGTACTTCCAATATTTTGGTATCGCCCGTGTGTGAGTGAGTGTCTGTGAGTGTGTGTGAGTGTGTAACTGTGTGAATGAGTGTGTATGAGTGTCACCTGCCATCTGGAAGGACTTCACTCACAGTAAGGTGCAAGTCTGGACATGAATTTGTAGCACAGTCAAAAAAAAATCCAGAACGGTTTGAAGATCACGTTTGGTAGCAGGAATTGTTAGGAATTCTGTGCAACCTGGGCTGAAATTTCATGTCCAATAAGAAGAGAATAACATTAGATCCCTACTATTGTCTCTTCTACCAGAACCATGACTCTAACTGCATACACAGAGATCACAGGGGCAGAAAATACTCTTGTTTGTGGAAAATCCCGTTATCACCATAGCTGTTGCCTCACATCTGTCTAAGATTTGCCCAGAGGTGAAATGGGCAGACACTGTCAGCATTTGTTTCCTGCAGCAGCTAATCCAGATGCGCCACAAAAAAAAAAAAAAAAAAAAAAAAAAAAAAAAAAAAAGAAAACAAAACCTTGATTTGACACTAAGTAAGGTGCCGGATCTGGCTGAAAACTTCGCATTTTAAGTGCAGCTCATACCAGTGACTACAATATCCATTAGATTGCACTGTCCCTGCAGAATAAAAAGGCCAAACATCCACCGCAGTTATGCTCAGCTCTATGAGATTGTGTGTGTGTATGAAGAAGATTGATAAAAGAATGTTAAAAAGGGATATTAGGAGAATTAAACAATTAGAGGAGATGTGGAGTTGCTGAATGATACCCCACCAGAATCATTAGTACATATCACACTCTAATAAGAGCTTAGAAAATGGTCAAAGGGAGCAGATACAGGCTAAACAGCAAAGTAAATTAGGTTATGAAATGATGGAAAGACAGTTTTTAAAAAGCTAAAAACATATCCAAAGGATGAGACGGAAAAGGATCCTAATCTCTATAAGGATCTGATATAAAGATACAAAAATATAAAGCAAAAAGAAGGAGCAATTAGCTAAAGGGCTCAAAAAAACCAGTATCAAATTCTTCAAAAAGCAAAAAGCTGACCAGAGACTGTAGGATCACTTTATGATCATAGGTTAAAACTGGGCAGCCGGAGATGATGGACACCCCATTGCAGAGAAGCCAAATTCATTGTCTGCATTGTTACTCACTATTGAAGAAACAGGTGAGACAGAGCATTTTGGGGTAAGTTCATGAGAGAATATGTCCAATACTGAGGCCACTGTGGAGGAAGTTATGGTGCAGTAGATAATAAAACATTATGGTGTTCACCTGAGAGTCTAAGGGAACTCACACATGAAGTAGCTGTGTTGCTGGTAATAAAATTTATCATTGCTTAAAACTCTCTCAGTATCTGAAGACCTCAGGGTGGATGATGGATGTCCAGCTTCAAAGGATTCTGAGGGAATGTGGGGAGCTACAGGCCTTCAACATCAGCAAATTAGCAGAAACTCTAATAAGAGATAGAATGAGCAGATGCTTGGAAAATCAAGTCTGCTGAGGAAGAATCCATAGGCTTCTTGAAGGATTGTTGTAAACACCTTGTCTTGTACATCTCTGAAGGGATCAACAAATACATAGATAACATGGTTTGGTTGATATTGTCTATATGGATTTTGATAAGTTTTTGGTGCAGCCCTTGCCAAAGGCTTTTTAGGAGGTGAAGCAATTGTGATAGAAGAGGGAAAATCCTGGTATGGTTATATCTGTAATTGAAGATAAGAAACAAAGGCTTGGGGTGAATGAAGGGAGTTACCAGTGAAGTCCCAGAAGAATCTGTGCTGAGATCTGTCCTGCTCATCTCATTTGTAAATGCCGTGCAAAAAGGGGTGTCCTACCAAAGGTCACCAGAATGGCAGCAGGGTTTAATATAGGGAACAACTGACTATATTTGGATTATTTGGCTTCCAAAATTGTGAGTGGCATGGAAAGGATGGACAAAGAAGAGTTTCTTTTTCCCAGCATGTATGAAAAGTACTATATAATTTTCAGGAGTTATCTCTTCAAAGAAAATCCCCAGGAGTGAGTTAGAAATGTCACAAGTTCCATCTGCATTTCTTAGTGCCTTCCTTAACTTTTCAGGTCTAAAATGGAGGCATGATTTTAATTTGATTGGTTTCGGTCTTTCCAGTTCCATTTTGTTTCTGAAGTCCTGGCCATCTCCAGAGATTGATAAAGTTATGTCTTCTCCTGGTATCTAAAAGTCAGACACGAAGTGCTTCAGCATGAGACCCCAAAATTAGTCACAATATTCAAATTCCTGAGTATTGCTTGGGGGATTTTTTTGTAAGACACAAATTGTACCTAAGCAAATGGGTCTAGAGAGACTTGAGTTTACTTGCTTCTGCTAGAAAACTGGCCAGTAATAACATAGTTCCTGTTAAGAAGACTGTGGCTACATTAGTCACTGCTGAAGTGACCTGCTGCTTTGTTTCCAGAGCAGAGTGACTCTGGGTTCATTTAAATTGGAATGTGAGGACAGTAGATTCATGCTCTTTCATGTAGGTGTATGATACAGCCCCCAGATTGTTCATAGTCTTCTGAAGGATGTTGCCAGAATAAAAAGGAAAGAGGAAAGTAATTTTTGAGTTTGTCTGTATTGGGGAAGAAAAGCATTCACTGAGTAAATAAAAGATTATAAGATTAGAAGCAGCCAAAAATATTCCAGTGGGTGCTTTTTCAGCTTTGCTTGGTACCTCTGCTGCATTGTACATGCTTGTTTTTCATGAATACAAGAGAGTTAGATCAGCCAGGCCAAGCTTGGATCCAATATAAATAGACGCAAAACTTTTATTGCCTGTGGTCCCGAGTCCTTATTTTCACTTAGCCTGATTTTACCCTATTGTTATGTTATTAACATCAGTAGAGTTGCTCCAGGTATTGCTGATAAGTGGTATCAAAATCAGATTTTTAATGAGAACTAGGCTCACTATTTCAAGGGAAAACTGTGCGCTTAAACTGTTGCCAGAAGGAGAGCAGCACTCATTTCCAAACCAGACCAACTGCTGCTGACATTTATTTGTTATGAGAGTTGTTGCAGAAGTATTGGGGTTTATGCTGATCAATAAAAGGACTGTAAGCCAAAGTATTAAAGCTGTTAACTTTTTCTCTATGGATCACTTAAAAGACTTCGTTAAAGGGGAGTGGACATTAAATCACTGCCATGAACATAAAATCCTGTTGTGTTCATGTGCAATACAATTAAAGGTTTCAGGCATTCCAATAAGGATCAACCCACGCTGATCCGAATCACTGAACAGGAAATGCTGCTAGGCAAGATTGTGAGTTTAACTATGTAATTTTAATTTATGTATTAAAATGTTGATCTAGATAATGCAATAATTGCAAATGCTTGTGTTTGAAGACCATAAAAATTACTAAAAAATGAAATTTTGTGATCATCAGACTGTGAAGGTTGGTCACATTGGGCAAAGAAATGTTTGTCTTGTCCCAGGGCAATGCATCTGTAATTAAGATACAAGTAAAGACTCTTGGGTAGACTTAGGTCTCTGAAGCACGTATCAGCTTTTAGACTCAATAACACACCACCGTTGCATGTGGGGTCACAGAAATGCATATTTTTTCAGGATGCCCAGTTAATGAATTCAAAAACTAACTCAAAGTCCTGAATGCCCAAACTATCTGTTTTATACTGTGTCCTTCAAATGACTTATTTCTTCCCAGGACATTTAGTTTAACCATATTAATTTCTGAATGATGGAATGAGACAGTGTTTTCAGGGTCAGCGACTGATTTACACTCCTGCTCTTTGCCTTCAGGCAATGGATTCTCACCCACTGAAGAGACCTGAAGACCTGTCTACTGTTCCACCAGTCCCTAAATCAGCTGCTTCCAGGAGGGTGTAAAGAGTATCTCCAGCTTTAGAGAACCAGTTAGCTTATTTCTTAGAGAATTTGTCACTTTGCTTTGCTGCTCCTAAAGGTTACCCATGACTGTCAGATCACTGGGAAGTTGTTTTAGTAGGAGCCATAACTCAAAGAGTTATGCTTCACCTTTATCTTCAGAAAAATGATTGTAGGCTACAATTGTACTACTTTGAACATCTAGAAAAGAAAATGATAAGAAAATGTCCTTCTAGAGAGTATTCAGCCAATACCTTTCTTTGTCAGTAGCAGTGTCTTGGCTCACTGCAGCTGCCTCCTCTTCAGCCATCTGAGACTGCTCTGCCAAAGAGCTGACTTGACCTTGTGGGTGCCCTGTGGTCACTCAGGGTGAGACTTGGCCTTCTGTAGACGATATGGTGTTTCCTCCTTTCTCTGTCCTTTTAGGCTTCTTGTTTTGGGCTTTTCAGTAGTAGTTCTGCTTTAGGACTTGATTAAATGTATGTTGAAAATTTCTCTTTTCCTCTTTTTCCATCTTGGAGGACACCTATCCCTTGTGCTGCTTCTAGACTGGACTTCTCTCTGCTTTGCTGACCTTGTGTGACTAACACTGTCCTGGGATCCTCAGATGCCTTATCTTTTCTGACTTCAAACTGATTTTCCCTGTTTGCAGCATTCAGAAATCCCAGGGTGTTTAAATGTACACGTATCTCATTGGATTTGCCACGTGGAGCTTGCTGCAGGCATTTCATGCTTCACACACAATAAACTAATATATATGCCAGATTTGGCACAGAGTCCTGTCCTAAATTACTCCCCCCACCTGCCCACTCTTGCTTTGTGTTATTTGGAGGATTTTGCTATTACAGAATCCTGTGCTTCCAGGTGCTTTGTTGCACCTGAGTGTGCTCTCCTTAAGGCATAAGAAGATTATGTTCTGCCAGTTCCAAGGTTTGTTTCCTTTGCAAGCCAAAAATACAGATGGTCAGCATGTACTGTGAATGTTAAATTTACATTAGAGTTGCATTCAAAATCTCCAGAAAGGCAGTTCCTGCAAGGACCTTAAAATCTAGAATTCTGCTGCCTGTACTGTATCTCTCCTGTGATTTGTTGTCACTTTGCTTTTCATCCACTTTGGCCATGTACATTTGATAGAAAAATAAAGGAAGGTTCCAATGTATGAAACATCTACTTTGACACCAAAAGATCTAAAGGTGGTTATATCTCTCATATCTTCTAATTCTGGTTTGCATTTACAGCCTATGTATGTATGTTGGTAAAATGTCTGTTGCCATTGAGAGAAAAATTACTGTTAGCCAACCTTTTTTTCTAGCTCTCAGAGAGTTTCACAGTAAATGTGTTTCCTGTCTGCATCCAATTCAGCAGCTGTGCATGTGCCTGCATACAATTTTGGAAAGAAAACTACCTATACTAGTTAGAACCAGAGTGAGACATAAACTGTGGCCTCATGTCAGTGTGATTTCAGTTCTGCTGACATTAATGGGAAATCAGCGTGTGCTTCTACACAAGTGCTTCCTGCCTTTGGGGCCATCCTGCATATAAATACTGCATCTTCTCTGAGTCTAATATAGGTAGGGCAACTCAACACAGAGTTGTGAAAGAAGAGGAAGAGTTCAAAAAAAAGGAATTGCTGCAGCATGTCATAAAATGGGTGTTTGTTGTCTCCTTTCATCAACTTTTCCCTAAGACTGTTTACTTAAAAGCTTCTCGGCTATTGCCAGGAATGCAGCTATCCTATTTTAGGCCATATCTACTCAATAAAACTCTAAGCCCACAGTGCATGAGGGATGCTTTGCACTGGTGTTGTGATGCTGCAGTGCTGTGGTCCACAAGATTCTGCAGATATTTTAAAAAAAACCTCTCTAAGGTGCTCACCCTCTCTGAAGTAAAAAGCAAATATTTAAATACAGCTTCGCTGTTGGGCCATTTTTCTTTCATTTGTATAAACTGGAGCTCCTAAAAGTACACGAGGTTGATGCCTCCAGATAATCGACCAAAATCAGATGCACAGAGAGAGATAAATGAGAGGGTCTACAGCAGAGGGAGTGCGCAAGAGACAGGAGAGGCCATAAGGCAGATGGAAAGGAGGAGCTGATAGAAATTCAGCCTCATTTTATGTGTGTTGCATATTGCCAATGCTTCTGCTGAATCGTTGGGTCTTGTGCTTTTAAGAACTTACCCCCTATTATGGGTGTGAAAATACAGCAGATAGGGTGAAAATACAGGAAAGAAGGATTTTATACGTCTATAGCCTACTGCAGAAAACTACTTCCTTGTTCAGCTTGATAAGCTACGGGGATCATAATGCCTTCACTGCTATATCTGTGAATGCTTTTTGTGGTCTCTGCTCTGAATCTAAACAAACCAACTTAAAGAGCCCTGTAAGACATCTTGATTCAGTCTGCCTGCCAGAAAGGGAGGCCTCTCTCATTAGCAATTTCAAATGGAGCAACTTTCATTTGTCTGGCCTGTGTTCTTTGTACCAGGTCTTTATTTTTATATGAGTTGATTAAAAAGTGGAAAAATAGTAGTAGTTTGGGAGTGTGTGGGGGATGAACCAAAACAACTGTCTTTTAACTTCTTGGATCAGATTCAGCCTGACAGCTGAAGTCCAGCCCCAAGCAGAGCTGAATTTGGCATCATCAGACGTTGCTCCACGGCTGATGGGGTGGATTTGTCCCGCCTGGAATTTGAAAAACAGGCTGTTTCTTGTGCTTTCTTCACTCTGATGCTTATTAAGAATTTGACCTTTTGAGAGGTCAGTGTCTTGGTTTACCCAAGAGTCTTGTAGGTGAGTGGGTATTCAAGCTGAATCTTCGAATACAAGTCAGCCCTGCAGCTATCTTAAGGAGCAGCATCTCTCATCTGCTGATGGCTGACAGGCTGCCACTTTGCCGTGCCTTTCTGTGTTGCACTGTCACTCCTTTTTGCGTGAGGCTTTTTGCTGGGACCCAAAAGCTCACGTCAGATTTAAGCTCTCAGTTCTGCGTTTAGCTCATGTTGAAATCTTTGTGCTACTTTGCCTCACTTCATTTAAGTGTTCATCTGACAGTTATTTGATTTTTCTCATTGCTCACTACTAGGTGAAATGGGGCCATCTGTTTACAGCTATGAGTTTTTCCACTAATTTTCTTAGACATCAGCTCATGACCTGATGTCAATGTGCAGGATTTAAGAAAGCCTATTTTGGCTGGCATAGCAAGCTGTCTGTCTGTGCACATGCCTAAAGTGATCTCCTGCTGGGGGTTGGGAAGGGAATTCCTCTATCAGGAGCAGCACACAAAGAGCCAGAAGCATTTCTGAAGGAGGGAAAAGCTCACATTCCTTCAGGGCATCAGCTACCTGCAGCTTAGACGGGAACATGCAAAAGGGGAGCTGCCAGCCTTTTGCTCAGGGGACCAGCTTGGTTCTGGCATGTTGGTACTCATCTCTTTGACTTTCTGTGTACCACAGCAATTATTTCACATTCTCCAGAAGGAAACCCTGACATCCAGTTCCTACCTTCTGTATTAAAGCCCCTTAATTTTATTTCTCTCTGGGTGATTCTAGGGCACTGTGGTCTGTAGCTCCCCATAGTGGGAGATCTCTGGAAATGCTTTAGGCTCCAGTGAGTTTGCAAGGATGGAGGAAGGGTGACTGGGTTTGGTTTTTCTACTGTCTCTGCACTTGGCCTGTTTCACCCTTTGCAGGAGGTAAAATATGTCCCAAGTAATGAGTTGGTTTTTTTTTTTTCCAGTTTGTCTGCAAGGTTCAAAGGCGTAGAGATGCTTGGTAGCTTTTGTCTCCCATTTGGGAAAGAAAAATGCAGCCCTCAAATTCCTGTTGCACTGCTGGAGAGTGAAATCCAGGGTATTTCACTGAGGGCAGGAAGGGGGACATCTCTCATTAGACAGAATACAAGCATACAGGCATCTGCAAGCCAAATAGTCACAAATTAGGAGGTGAGGGATTTAAAAGCAGGTTCTGGTTTTATTTGGGTCACGTCTGACTCAGATGTGGTGGTCAACAGTTCTCCCATGTTTCAGTCTGCTTCTCTGAAGAGTAGTGTGTGCTCTTCACATGAGGGTGACTGGAGAGATGCCACAGCTCTGCTAGTCCCTCCTGAGAAGAATTGTTTGGCATGTCCCATGTAGTGTCCGAACTGACACCTCAAGTGGGCATGGAATTGGTTGATGACCACAAGAGAGAATAAGGGCAAGAAGATGGGATGGAGAGTTGTGCCTTTGTCAAGTCCCATCTGCAGCTGCTGGAAGTGCGTCTTAGATTGAGACTGGTCTTGAGCGCACTCAGTCTGTGTGGAGGGGGAATGCCGCTCATGGGACAGCTTTTAGCAACAGCAGACCTTGTCTAGGATAAGATCCCCTCTGAGATTAAAACTCAGGAAGGTCCCCATGGCTGGTTCCACAATGTGCAGATCGTGGGAAGGACGGTGGTGAGCACTGAGCTGTGGATGGACTCCTTGGCCCTGCCCCATGGACATGGGTCACACCAGGGAGCAGGAGCCACATCCACCACTCTTGACCAAGTGCATGAACTGGATATTGAGTTATTTCAATAAGCAACCACCTAAGTCAGCATTTTCCCAGCTGAAGCCATACAAAATAAGACTTTCCATAGTACACACACTGGCCACCTTACAAGTGGCTGTCACACAACACGGGACAATCCCATGTTGAGTTTCCAGCTTTGCATTTGTTCTTGAGCCTGAGACAGTCCTAAAGAACAGAACAGAATAGGATATTCCTCCAGATCTTCACCTCATTATGTTATGTGATTAGTTTTGGGGGTTTTTTATGTCTATATCTGTGGATAATGCTTTAAAATGGGTTCAAATATTTCTTCATAAGTATGATTTACATCCTATATTTGGTGTTAATAACCTTAGTTTACATGCATTTGCTGCCACTTGCTATTAGTTGCATTTAATTCAGCTCAAATAACAAGCATCTACACAGGTTAATCTTCTGTTCATAATCTGTTTTGATTCCAATTCACTTCATTGTGTGCCCCAGCACTGGGATTCCAGCCCTCCATCTGTTACTGCACCTTGCAAACAGAAGTGATATCTTCTAGTCAGGACTGGTCTCTCTGGAGGAAAGGAGATCTGTGAGGAAAGTTTGAGAACCAGTGCAGTAGTTTAGCATTGAAACTTTTGGACTGCACATACAACAGAAAGATAGGAGTAGTCTGAAAACAGAGTTTTTGGACCCTTCCCACTGGGCTGTTTCTTCAGGTCTGTTGCAAACATTGTGTGCCTCCAGTCAGTATTTAATTTTCTTTTTTTCTTGTACCTATATATGTACTTTATATAATGTCTTTAGGAAGGACAATGAAGGCAGTCAATCCTTCATAAGGATACTGGGAATAACCCCCTAGTAGCTCCCTTCAGAACAGTCCTGGCCTGAAGTAGGCTGAACTGTTTCTTGAATTTATTTCATAGGGTTTGATTCAGCTATGACTTGTGTCCTATGGTTTTTTTCCACAAAAGCCATAAACTGAAGGACACGTGAGCACAACACATCTTTATTTTTGGTTCTATAAAATATACTAAATCTAGCAATAAAAGTTGCTGGTTTATATTATATGATAACTTTTGAAAAACAGATAGTGAAGGCCTAAACTTAAAAGGGTTTGAAAAATTTATCTAGAGGAATGCTACCCAACTTGTTTCACTATAATCATACTTGAGTAGCACCAACAGGAGCAGCTGATGGGCTTCAGTGGGGACTGTGCTTCACACACTTAAGATTTATTAATACACTAAGTGATTTCAAGAAGCAATTTTATTTATAACCCTAAATAAAAGCATGTGAAGTTTTGTTTTCTAAATACATCATCATTGCATCTGTGCATTTAAGCAGCATCCCTGTGCACTGCAGCTGGGAATTGGCCACCAGGCACTGAAAACCTGATTATTTCCGGGCAGGCTGTGATACAGATCTGTGTCACTGCTCTAATTCTAATTCTTGACAAAATTTTCCAGAGTTCTAAAAGTCAAACCCCAGTCCCCTGGAAACTACATTTTGCTATGGATGCAGTTTAGTAAGGGGTTTTCCAGGGAAGAAGGTTCACGCAGCACTGAGTGTCCAACCATTCCTGTCTCATGAACTCAGTGCTGTGGTGGAGGGCTGCAATAACATCTTTGCTGAAAGCAGATTTACACAGATACACCCAGAACAAACATTTCCTGTCATTTTTTATCTTCTTTGTTAGATACGAACACAAATGTCTCCAAGGACAATCAAATGGGAACACTTTGAAATGAACCCAAGCAGTGAGCAAGTGCATTAACATGCAGGGTCCCATTTGAGTTTTCTAATTAAACTCAATTGTGTTCTCTGACCTGCATTTTAAATACTGAATATTTAGTGAGATTCATACTTTTTTCCTCCTAGCCTGGCTCCTTTCAGGCTTTGTTCAGGATGTGAATAGCTCCATTAGGGAAATGTGAAAGCACTGGACTATGCATTGAGTTGCTATTTTGACATTCCAGAGGGAGATGCTACTAAGCTGTAAATTACAGAATTGGACATCATTGATTTGAATTCAGATCAGTTTGGCCTGAAAAGCTGAGTTTAGCTATTTGACCTGCCATGACCCGTTTCTGTCCTTTGTTTAGTGGGTACCTGAGTTGTTTGCTAATTTCTTCCTACTCTCCTGTGTACAGAAATCTAAAGTATTCAAATGTTTTAGCCTATATCCCTTGCTTTGGGATAATAAAAATAACTTTGTGCTTCATCATAGCATGAGATTTCTAAACATTTGGGGGGCTGCCCTTTCTTTTTTTTTTTTCCCCTTCCCAGCATATCATACTTTTAATAGTGTAGTTACAAGAAGAAAATTGCTTATAAAACCCATCAAACTCTGGACATTGTTGAAGCTAACATTTATTATAGTATTTACAGTTATCTGAGATGAGATTGTAAAGGTACTGGGTTGGAAACCTGGACTCCAGGAAGAAGTAGAGCACTCTCTGCCTGAGCCATAGCCTAGTGCAGAGCTCTGCTTGCATGTTGGAGGGATGGAGCTGGGGTAGTAAGACCGGCATGATGGGTCTGTGCTGTGCTTGAGATGGATGCTGAAGAGGCAGCAGTAGCCCTTATGAGACAGAGGGAGAAGTGGAAAGAAGCAGCGAAGTGAGGAGCATGACCTGATTTTTCAAGTGAGACTCACAAAGGTTGAGATTTAAGAGACGTGGTGTAGTTCCCTGGGTTTTCCTGTTATTTACTGAATTAACTTGGAAGTTTGGAGTATTGCTGAATCATAATACAAATACAGGTCTTTATTTTCTACTTCCAAAGCCTCTTAAACTGAGTGCATGAACACGTCAGCCAATACATGTGTGGGTGCAGATAAGGTTCAGGCAAAAGCTCCAGACCTTCAAAAGGAAACACACTGGATGCAAAGCAGATGCCCATTTGCCATCTTTGCAAAACATTTCCTACTTTTTCAAGTAGCTGGTGCTGGCTGTTGTCAGAGCCTGCTCTCCTCAGCAGATTGCTTGGGTTACTGGTCTGACACCACTGCTGTTCCAGCTGTGCTGCTGTTGCTGCTCTGCATCCTGCCTGCACCTCCTGCCTTCCCTCCATCCCATGTGTCCCCACACTGCAGAGTCCACCATTTCAGAAACACAGACACCGGACTCTGCTCGTGCAGCAAGAAGAGCTGGAGAAGAGCTTGCTGAGGTACGCTGAGGCTCTGCTGCTGCTGCTGCCGCCTTGCTCTTCCCTGGGGTTAATGTACTTCCAAGCCAAGTGCTCCAACCTCCACAGCTTGCTGACTCAAGCTTTTGAAAAAACAGATGTATTGCAGCAGGATCACTTCACCAAGTTGTTTGCTTCCTGCTCCCTTTTTGATATGGTCTTTGGACAGGCTAGGAGAAATGGGAAAACACAGCTTAAGGTTCTTACTTATTCTCCTCCCATAGGGAGGCAGGAGACGCCTTCTTGGTTGTTGTCAGTTTTCCTTGACTGCCACTAGATTATTGTCCAAGTCTGGAAGAGAAGACCTTCTGAGGCTGAATTATGTTGTTTATCCTTCTTGGCTGTACATTAGGGAATGGGGAAATTTTTGTTTTCACTCCCTCAATGCAAGTCATGAATGCAATGATACTGTGCCCATCATTTCATCTGTAGGTTGGCTGATGCAGGATCATAAAAGGCCTGTGTACTGGGTGGGTAAAGCTGATATAAAAGGTTTTTCTTAGTGCAGAGAGGGGCTGGCACCAAGCCCTCTGCATCTCTTTCCATTTCAGTGCAGAGGATCTGCAGGGGAGCTGTAAAAGTCATGGGCTGTGGGTGGCATTGCTGTAAGTCTGCAATGAGGAACAAGTCCTTTAGCTGACTGAAGCAGCCATCAGCTGGCTCCAGATGTGAGCTGGCAGCTACTTCTGCCTGCCACCCTGAGCTGTCCCAGCTGATTGCAGCCATAGCTGAGACCTATGTCTGGAGATGGACAGTAATGCCAGACAGCAGTGAACTGCCTGGATGCTGTGCACAGGGCTGTGATGTAGGCATGGTAGTGTGAAGAAATGATAATTCAAGAATGCTTATCACTGTGATATAGTAACAACTATGCCTAAGTTTACAGGAACAGGAAGGAGAGAAGAAAAGACAGGAAACAAGAGAAGATGTACAAAACAGAGAAAGATGTACATAGCCTGCATTTCCTTTAACCTTTTTTTTTTCATTTCATGCTTTTGGAGACATTTTCCCACCTGATTGTTATACTTTTATAACAACCATGATACACAAATTAAACAAATGGCTTGTTCCATTTTGCCTTTTCCAGTCCTGTGTTCCTCCCCCGAGAAGCCTGGTGCAGAGGTTCTCTGGCTGTAGCTGCCAAGTAACTCATTCTGATGGGAACCTGCTGCTCTTTGAAGCATCCAGTCTAGGAGTTTTCTCCTGAAATGAGAGGTGTAGTAAACATTTCTGGTAGTGGCAACTGCAATACTTCTTGTTAGCCTGAACAGCTTGTGCTTTGTGTGGTTTTGATAGAAATGATATTGTAAACAATAAAGAAACTATGTAGTAAAATGACTCCATGGTAATGTTACCTGCCTGTTCACTGTACTCACTACTCCCTGTAAGTTCTCGTGGACTCAGGAGGCCTGAGCAATCTGCATTTATCAGCTGCTACTTGAGATCATGGGAATGCTGTTGGCACTGGGAGCAGTGATTCCCCCTTCCTGAGTTTACTGAAAGCCAAAGAACATTCCATCATGGCCCATGCACTTTGCCATGGCAGAACACAGAAACTAAGAGATCATCCCTTTAAGCTGGCTGTTAGAAATTTAGATGCCAGCAGTGATATAAGCAGGCTCTATTGTCTGTGCTTTTTACTGCTTTCTGCGTATTGTAGTGTTTGAGTTAGCAGTGATTTTGAAGCAATGCAATTAAGATATTTATTCATTACATTTGCTGATGACAACAAGCTACAGAGTGCCTGTGGGCACATCTGAGGGCAGAACTAGAATGCAAAATTATTTGCACAAACTGCAGTAATTACATGAAAAAGCATACATGTGTGAGGTTGATTTACAGTAATCAACAGTGCAAACACAAGCTGAGGGGAGAAATCCAGCCAGGGAGCACATCTGCAGGAAGGGATCTAAATGGGGGGTTGGGGAGGTTGTGGCAGATCTCAAACCAGACACAAGACAACAATCTCAGACTGTTGTGAAAAAAAAATCCAGGCTTCATATGAGTATGTATAGATTGGGGTGTTCTTTGCAAGATGTGTTTAGTAAACCTTCTCCTCCCCTTGGCCTGTGCAGTTGAGCTGGGTGCCACACCCCATCTGGCACACAGCGCTTCCAAAGAGATATGCCCCCTTGGTCAGAAGCTGGAGGTGTGTTCCATAAAGGAATGAGGGTGACATGACAGTGGTCTTCACATATCTGAAGTGGGGCAGTAACACAGAGCGATAAATTGGCTTTTGTAGCTATGGGAGACATGATGGGAAATAGTGAGCTTCACTGCAGGTGAGGGCTGGACAACAGGACAGTTTTCTGGAGTGAACTGAATGGGTGATGTGGAACTTCTAACATGGGAGATTGCTAAGACTAAAGAAAAGGTCTGTCCAGAGAGATGTAGGTGTAGCTCATCTTGCCTTATGGTGCAAGAATGAGCCGGAGGACCTCTTCATTCCCCCTCCAACCCCTTTTCTTCTCTGTGACTAAAAGAAAGTAACTTTGCAGCTGAGCAGACCTTAGACCCAAAGGGTATATTGCTGTGGGACATTCTTATGGAAGCTTGACTGAGTGGGAAGGAAATTAATACTCTCCCAAAGCCACTTGATGGGGAATGTAACCTCTTCAGGCAGATCAATAATCATACGTTTCCTTTCCCACCCCAGGAGAACTAATAAGGGTAAGACACATTTGGCAAAAAAGATTGGCTCATGACTACAAATTTGGACATAGATCCTCCTCCAGATGTATTTCCTACCCTGTGCCAACATGCAATGTTATTATGTGGGCTGTGTCAGCAGGACATTGGCAAGGAGAGAGGAGCTGGATTTGCCCCTTGAAGCATTCAGCTGGGGAACAGTGTGCACAGGAATTCACTTCCATTAAAGTACCAAGTTCAGCTGGAAGCACAAGATGTGCAGAGGCTGCTGCTCTCTGTGGATTTGTGTTGGCACTGTGAACACGGCCTTAAATCAGAATGATGGAAATGCAGCATCCATAACAGCACATTTGTGCTCATTGATTTTCATAACCTTTCTTGTTACATCTGTACCACATAGGCAACTCTGTGTACTTGCTTTCTTCCTCCTTCTGTGCAATGACCAACCACCTTTTTAACCAAGAAGAAAATTGAAATCAGATCAGAATTTACTTTAAAGAACAAAATTACTATTTATGCTGAATATGAAGCAATTTGGGCTTCACACAATAGAGAGTAAGATGGTAATTACAGTTTCTCATTTTTCCCTTGCTCATTTCCAAAAAAAAAAGGACAAGATGATTTGGGATTTATTTGGCAAATTTGACACCAGTGCTTACTTCTTGAAATTAAAGGGGGGAAAATAAGATGGAAAGTTCAGTCTCAGACAGAGAAGAAATGTCTAGGAAAATAACAAACCGAGATGCTAATAATTCCATGATGCCATTATGGTGTGTATAGGCTTGAGCACAGTCCAAGGAGCTTTAAACTTCTGAATACTAATTCAAACATGTTCATATAGAGTGGATGGTGTGTCATAACCATAAATAACAGGGATGAGGGAAGAGTCCTGAGGGTAGTTTGGAGCCAAACCTGCTTTAAATGATGCCCCTCAAAGCTTTGCCCCTAACTTCAGTCAGGTCAGATTTCACCCTTTGGAAATGATCCTCCCTAGAACGAGAAACGGACCAAGCTTTTATATAGGTGGATGGGGTTTGTCTCCAATTTCTGTGAATTTTCCAGGTTAGCTTTGGGAGTTAAGTTATGCAAGTAAATTAGAAGAAATGGAAAAAACGTGCATGTGGTTTTAGAAAAACATGTTGAATATATTAACACTGAATGAGAGCAGAGGGAATTCATAAAACGTTTTACATTCTACTAATTCCTGAGCTACGCAACAGATGTGAGAGTAAACCAAGTGGCACTGGTAGAAAAAGCTTTTTTGCAGACTTCAGTGGACATCTGGCTACAGTTAAGGGATGCTTTTTCAATACAAAATGAATACCCTGTTAAAATATGCAGTCCTCTAGGTTCAGAATTGGGAAGGGCCTGCATTAGTCAAGGGCACTACAAACAGAGATGCATGCTGTTGGGGGAAATGTTCAATAACTGCCATGTTATAAGCATTCAAATTGTTTTAGCTCTGGATCGGAGAATTGCCCTGATGAGCTGCTCAGGATTCAGAAGGAATCAAAAGAGAAAGAGAGAAGGACCCGAGCTGTGGGGAATCTTCCCTCTTGACAGCTGCCTTCAACTCTGCTGTTGGCTGCAGGAGATTGCTGGCCTAGCTTAAGAGACCTTCCTCCAAATGCCACAGGGGCAGCCTAGTATTGCTGTTGCTGGTGGTGTTGCCTCCTTGGTAGGCTCCATGTAGAGGTGGATGCAGAGACCTGGAACTTTCGGACAGGACAGAGTCCTCACCAAGGTTTTTGAAGGCTGGGTATTGATTTCTAAGGCATCCAAGACTTCATACCTTATGGCTATTTTAAGGCTGATATAAGCTTTTCACGTCAAAATGTTCAACCTGTTTTCATGGGACAGGAGTTGTGCACTCAGAGATACTGTCATTCCATTGTGTCTACTTCACCCCTTTCTGAGGTTTTGCTGTTTTATCATGCAAGTTTTTCCCTGTCTCCTATTTACAGCTGAGCTGTGCTTTAAGAAAGTCATAAATCCTTCTTTTTTTTTTTTTTTTTTTTCAGAGGGAATAGGTATGACACCAGGAATGGAAAGTTAGTGGACCAGATCCAAGTGATATGGAAGTTTCTTCTTCTTTGATAAAAGTTCAAATGCAGCATTTCTCTGTGCTCTAAATAACTATGTGGTACACACTGCATATTCCTGCTGGGAGAAACATTTCTGGTGACAAGACCTCCTTGTCTTAGGAACAAAACCTCAAAGACAGTATTTTACACCCTTCCTTCTGTTCCAATCTCTGCCAACTTCAGCAAAGTCCATGACATCTCTGTTCTTGAAGTCCCATCATCCTTTGCCATCTGTGGCTGTTTGCCTCTATTCATACTTCTCTCATCACATTTTTATTTTCTTCTTAGTAGAGGACTTCTTGGCGGAAGATCTCCTGCCGTTTGTCCCTTTCTTTTCCCTTGACCTTAACCATAACTACTGTCACCTATGTGTGATGTACATTTTATATTTCTCCACATACAAATCTCTTTAACTGCAGTCCTTTCTCTATGAACTACAATTTAGGCTATTTCAGATACAGTTTTATCTGACCTTTCTTAAGGCTATCTAGCTATTAGCTCATCCCTGTGTACCTAGGATGGTGAACTTGGTATTTCATTCCTTACCTTTTTGGATCACTGTAAGCTGCAGCAGCCTCCATCCCAATGTAAGCAGGCACTCTGTGTCTCTCTAAAGGTTGTACTCAGTATATCTGCATTTTATCATCTTCTTTTTGCATAACATCTCCAGTGCATGGTCTTTCCTATGCTGAAATGTCATACAGCTATCATTTCATCTAGGCTTTTAGAATTCTGTATCTGGATTAACCTGAAGCATTTTTCCTTCATTTCTGGCTTTTCTGTGTGCTGCTATTCTTTCTCCACTTTTCTGTAATGAATCTAACCAGTCTTTGCAGTCAGAGCAGTTCACAGGTGATTCTCATTGCATGGCTTCTTTTATTTATTGTCAGATGTTGACTCCTGATTCAAAGCAGCCTGCAACATGAACCTCTGTCATTCCTTTGTAATATTTCCTGCTTTCTCTCATTTTCTCCACATTAGAAAGGACTTCCTTTGAGTACCACCAAAGATGACACACTCAACCAACTTCTCAAAAAATTATTACCTTACCAAGTTAAGCTACTGATACAGAATCATAGAATTTTTTTAGATGGGAAAAGACCTTGAAGATCAAGTCCAGCTGTTAGCACAGCACTGCCAAGTCCATCACTAAACCATGTCCCTAAGCACCACATCTCTCAAAACCGTAGCTTATCTCGCAGGTACACATTTGTGCCCTGCTGTGTGCCTGGACTTGGAAGCTGGACTTCCTATCCTTTATAGTCTATTTGGGCAGGATTTTGCTCTGTTTGAATCGCCTCCAAAACAACTGCTCTGGGTCTCACTAGGAGAGATGTCCCCCAAAGGTGCCATGGTAGTTCAAGGAGAGAAGGAAGTTTACGAAGTATTTTGTGGGTTCCATCTGCTTACCACTGAGCCTGGCCTTTGAGTCTTTCTTTAACTTTTTTCCCAGTATTGAAACAATTACTTAATTCCTTTCCTGTTTTAGGGAAAGTGCTGTAAACCTTTAGCCTGTGACCTCCCTGAAGGGCTGTGCTGGCAGGAGCGTGCTTTGCGTGTGCTTCTCAGCCCTTCCTGTGAGGCTGAAACTAAACGTCCACGTTTGACTGCACTTCTGCAGTCTGGAGAAGCTTCCCTTTGATGCAGTAAAACTGAAAAGTCATTTTGCACATTTCAGACACAGACCATGAAATTCAGCTTGTGAACTTTGCTTGGCAGCAGTGCCAGAAAGCTGAAATGCCTTTGTGTTCACAGTAAAATGTCTTTGGGAAGTGAGCTATTGGGAAAATGAGTTAATCTTTTAACTTATTATTTACTACATGTCGGATTTGTAGCATCAGTGATGTATTCACAAAATATGTGAAAGAATGTAATAGGACTCAATACAAGGTCCCTGGTGATGGAGTATTACTAGGAGTCATCTGTACCCTTTGCTGTAGTGCCATCCCAAAATTTTTCCTTACAGCCTTCAGGTGGGGGTGGTCTCATGCTGCTACTGAATGGTATTAGAAGGAAAACATCTCATACAGTGTCACTGTGTACTTTTATGCTGCCCTTCCTGGCTCACCCAATTAATTCTAAGAGCAAGAGTTGCCTATTAGGTAGCTAATGATGTAGTAATTTATGCTGGTTACTTACCTCCTGCAGCTGGTTACACATCTCAGTTACGTGAAGACAGAAATCTGGAGCATCTCTTCCTCGGTCTTTCTTGCTTTTAGACAGAACAACATGCTCTCTTTTCCACTCTGCTGTATAGATCCGTAGGGTCTGTTCAACGTTGTCCCTCCAAGGAAGCATCCCTTAACTGTGTTATGCTATAGGATGATTGTCCTGATGAGCCATGTCTGTCCTCAGCAGGCCTGGTGACTGCCAAAGCTGGCACTGTGAGCTTCTCATTTGCACGGCATGCCCAGCTGGGTGTCATGCAGCTCGATGGGAGTAGCCTGATTTTCTATGCAGACATTTCAATGGGGCCACAGGCAATAAATCGGTGTCCTATGGCGAGGGGTTTTTCTTCGTGTCACTCACAATAAGAATTCAGCCAAAGATCCTTTGTGTTTTACCTCCGAGACGAATGTCATCCTACACTAAAACGACTTGCCCAGAGGATTACTTTAAAATAACAAATATTTTTGAGCTGACTTACTGACTTGGCAGCGGGCGTGCTGAGAGTACTGCGAGGCTTGTGCTGAGGATGAAGCTCATCATGCTAATCAGTACTGCTCCTCTGCTGTCTCCTGCCTCTCTGTACCAGTTGTCTCTTTGGGACGGAGCCTTTTCTCATTGCTTTGTTTTGATCTCCTATGTCTTTTTTTACAGTGTGCTTTGGACTCTAAGGCTGTGATGCAAGAGAAGGGCTATTCTAATATGAATGTTTTTGAGGGTTTGTTCATAGTCCAGAACAACACCTTTGCATTATTGAAAAGAAATAGGCTGCTGTTCTTTCAGTCAGTCTGAAAGTCACAGTCCTCTCCTGGTACCTGGAGTGCATTGAGCTTGTGTCTGTGCTGCTGGTAAGCAGTGCTTGCAAGCATTTCAATACTAAATGCTTCCAGGCCGTTTCTATAAAGGGCTGTCTCACCACAGTGGTTTTTTGTTTTGGTTATGTTTTTTCCTAAGGAGAATTTATGATGGTTAATTACTTAAACCAAGTAAAACCTTCAAAATGCTATAAATGATAGTGTTTCCACGTTATCTTCCAAGGAGTTTTACTGAGAAATGAATAATACAATACACCCCATATTTAGATAATAATGACAAGGGAGATAAGTAAAAAGGTAAGAAAGCAAGCCTAGGACTCCCAGTCTACAAAGAATTATGTGTGCACTTGACGTTACATGTCAGATGGAGGAAAAAAGCATGTCCAAAAGCCTCTGTAAAAACAGAAGGCCTTCATTTCTGGTGTTTGGAAAAGAATAAATCAGAGGAGGAAGGATGTGCAGGTGAGTTTTCCATCCAAGAGACTAAATTAATAAAAAACCAAAGAATCTAGATTAGAAACATAGTGGGAACTGGCAGTAGAGAGACATTAAGGTCACCTGGATCCCCAGTACCCGTGGACTGCCAGGCTTCTCCCGTTACACCTTTGCAAATACCTTCCCTGTAACATTCCCACTCCTAGAGCTATGCTGCTCAACAACCTTTAGACCAGAACCCATGGACCCCATGTATGTGTAACGTCTGGCACAGGCAGGCATCAGTCTTTGTTGGAGGCTGCAGGTGCTACCAGACTCCATGGTGGAAACACTCTGGTCTGAGCCTGTGAGAGGGGAGGGAACCAAATCCAGAACCACTAAGACCCTGTGTGATAAATTAACTGTGGCTTTTCTTTATGCTCTGGTGGAAGCACCCAGCTCTGGTTTCAGTTGAAATCTAGGGACTTTCCCACAAGCTTCATAGCACAGGACATGCTACAGAAGCAACACATCAGGAGCAGAGTTGTGCTTTGTGTGAGGATAGACTGCAAGCAACAGCCAGCACTGCAAGTCTGCTAAAGGTTTCTGAGCTCCCTGCCACATGTCATGGAAGGAATCATACTGTTCATGCCAGAGCTCACTCGGAGGTGGCATCTCAGTATTTTGACCATATGCAAAGGTTCCTTTCCCTCTTCACCTGGAGGATCTCTCCTCCTGGAGTTGGTTCTGGTCTAAAGAAGGAGCAAAGGAAGAGCAATGAAGTGGTGAAAAGGCATATTCATATTGTCTCTGGTGTGGGCATGTCTGGATGAACTCCTTGTTTGACCTGAAGACTTCCTTTTTTTTTTCCTTTTCTTTTTTTAACCAGCATTAGGGAATTCCTCACCAGCTTGTTCTTGCAGTAGCCAGGCCAACAATGACAAGAATGTGGAAATCAACTAAGCAATTATATTCACAGTGGTGGTTAACAGCATCCCTTCATCTGAAACAAATCAGTTACAGTCCAGTGAAACCTGCTGTACCTACTGCCTGTACATAATAAAGCCCTTGTGCATTTTCAGAGTGTGCCAGACCACTTAAACAGGATCAATGAGAGGCAACAGGAGAGAAATGCTGTGTTTTATTAACCAGAGACACAGAAAACCCTCTGACATTGTATTTATAAAGGTATTTCTCTAGGTGATGCAAAATGTCGTAGGAATGAAGTACAGGAGTATAACTTAGAATTAGCTGTGAACAAGAGCGATGGGCAATTGCCAAGGTAGGAAAAGTTACCTAACAGACTTAAAATTATTGGTAGTTACTGTGATCTTGGTCACCTCTGAAAATCTGCAGTATTTTCTGTACCACTGGTGTTTAATCTGTGAGCCCCAGGAGCCTATGAATTGCTTCTAAGCAAGTCTATGAAGAGTGGTTAGGCACACAAGTGCATGTCTGCTGAACAGATTGTACAGACATTTCTAAAAGAATATTTGTATCTTGCTTGAAGATTATCAGAGACCTACAACTCAAACAAGACTACAAAAATGCAGTATGTTATGATAGACAGAAGCTTACAGAAGTCAGCCAGGATGTGCAAGAGGCGGTTTGGAAGGTCTGCCCTAAGGTACACTCCCAGTAAAGTGAGCCCTCATATACAACTAGAGAGAGTTTGATCCTTGATGTTTCCTGACCTAAAGAATTGGCTCCTCTCTCTTGGAGGTGAAAGAGATTCATGGTCCTAGGCTATGCACCATAGAAACTCCTTGTTTATGGTGTTTTTATTGTCTTTTTGTTGAAATTACTTTTCAGTGACTTAGTGACTGGTAGCAGGTTCGGGAAGATTCTGCAGTGGGGTTTAGCAGTGTTCAGCCAGCAGTCATACAGTTAATGCAGCTAATGCCTGCTCTTGCTGAATTTGTTGTTTGAATTACTCTTTAGTCTGCACAATTATCTTGAAAGTGAAAACAAGCTGGTTCAGAGTGAATTGAACAACAGGGTCCTAAATGGGAGGGCAGTGTGAACTAGAGTAGCAGATTTTCATGGATTAATGGCCAAATTGTTGTCTCATTAAAGTCCAATGGCAAAATTCCCGTAGGCTACAATAGAGACAGGATTTGACCCTAAGAAAAGATTCCATTTGAAGCATTTGAGTGTCTCCCAAAAGCCAATTATTAAATCAGAGGCACCGTAATAACTGAGCTCAAATTTATTTCAGGACCAGGAAACACAGTTGAGAGGTCAGTACATGCTCATCATGCCATTTCTATGGTGACTTCATTGCAGAACTCGGCACTGGGCTGTGTACAGGGCTGACAATAAGGCTGAGCTGAGAAAGAGCCTGAAAGAATCGCATTGTAACTGATGAAAAGAAGCTGTTTCCATCAGCCACGTTGGCAAGCAACTTGGCTAAGCAGAAGTAAAAAGGTCTCTTCTGGTGACTGACTTCCACCGTGTTCCTCTTCTTTCAGTGCCACCTGGCTCTGCTCCAGGCTCTAAAGAAAGCTCCAACTAATCAAATGTTTGCTGACAAAACCACACTAACAGAGTACGTCTGTCTCCTTGGTAGAATTTAATACCTGCACATCATTATTTTCTCTTTCTCTAAACAAACAAACAAACAAAAAAAAATCTACAGAAAAGATACATTTACATGGCTCCATGTGAAAAATGTGTTGTGTATTCACTTTTAACTTCTTTTTTTCTTTTTTTTGTTCATGGTTAAGTAAAAGAAGTCAGCTGGTAGAGGCTTTCCCAAAATGCCATTTTACCTTTAGCACTTTTGTTAGGGACACTAACCTCCTACTGATTCTGGACTCATTAACAAAATTATCAATGCCACTCATGTGCACATCCTTTTAATAAGCTGGGGTGTTCTGAGCCTTGGAAATTGCAGAGGAGGTCTCAGAATTAGAAGGTGAGGAACTTGGTTGTCCAACAAACTTTTCTAGATGTTGTATATCTAGAAAAACTCACGTAGCTCCCTCAACAAAGTGAACCCCTGTAACTAAAACAACTCACCAGTTACTGCACTGTGATGCAGAAACGGCATCCTGCTGGAGTAAATGATCTGCAGAGAAGTACTGGCTCACTGAGGTCTGATCTATAACAAGCAGGAAACCTGATTTTGTATTTTGTCTTTTTTTTCATTAATGTTCTTTCTTCTTGGCTGGCAATGCTTATGCATGTGTTTGTCTGTAAGCAAGTTCTTGTTATCAGAAGACAGTCCCAAGACATTGTTTTCAGTTAAGCAGCCAGATAGCTTGTCTAGATCCATTCACATATATTCTCTTTTCCTTTCCAAGATGCTTTTTAGTCTGATTTTATATTAGGGCTATTTGGCTAGAAATTAGAGGTCTCTTCTAAATAAATTTTTATGGCTTCATTTTTTGTATACATATGTGTGTGTACCCAGCCTCTCAGGATAATGTTATGAGAAAAGCTAATTTATGAAATAAATAAAATACAGGCAATAGAAAATATGTTGTTTCTTATTATCATTTCAGTCAGAATTGTGGAAGTATTTAGGCAGAGCTATATTAAATCTCTGGGATCTGAACACAATGCAAATTAGAGACATATTAATATATCTTTGATAATCCAAGTAGGTATACTTATGCATCTACAAGTACCTAAATACTCCTGGAAAGTAGCGCTCTGTTTTCATGAAGAAAATGAAATTTTATTTTCATTTCATTTTTATTTTGACTAAATGGATTTTATTTTTGATTCTTCTTTTTCTTGGTAAAAGAATGGCAAAGGAAAACCAGTCCTCCTTTATCAAATATGAGTTGGTTTTCCAGCTTTGTGGCTATCCCAAATGGAGAGAAAATATTGTACCTGCTAGCTAAATTCAAATCCGAAGACGCTAAGTTGAGGGCATTTCAGAGTAGTAGAAGTTAAAAAATTTATGTTTTCAAGAGTGCACTTCATTGGCATTTGTTACATCCAGCACCTGATACTGACTCTGTTGATTCTACATAAATGAAAAAGCATGAGATTTTCTTCCTAGACATGTAGCTTAATAATGCAACATTTCTTTTGCTACGAAAGTTACATTTATTTTAAAAACCTTAAATGTGGAAGATCACAGAATCATATAATATCTCTAGTTGGAAGTGACACATAAGGGGTCACTTCCAACTACTCCTTCCTTCTCACAGGACCTTGCAGGTTTAGTACAATTAAACCTTGGTATGTCTTGCCATTGCTTCAACTTTCACTTAAAGGAGGTTTTATTTTTTAATAGTAATGGAGTAATTGTCATTGTTTACATATATATTTTTGTCTAGCAAACAAATTCCAAAGACTTAACATATCCAATCTGCTCTGGATTCAACATGAGTTTTGGTGTGGAGCCAGGGTTTTACCACTAGAGTCCAATATGTCTTAAGCTGGAAAGAAGGGCTAGGCTGAGTGCTAAACCACACTCTCTGGCTAAGGAACAGAGGAAGCTTAGTCCACTTTGCTTTCTGTTTCAGTACATACAGGGTTTGATTTTGCCAGGCCTAAAATGTCAGCTTCATAATTTCCAGTCTAGCCTGCTGCTGAGTGAAGGCCTGCATTAGGCTCAGAATAAATCTGCAAGCCTTGGGCAGAAGAGATTGCTTTCAGACAAATTTCTAAATTGGTTTTAAAGATTTGATTTCTGAAATTTATTCTAGCAGAAGGATTAACTCAGTACTTTTGTCTTTAGACAAGCAACTGCTCATCTTTAGACTTCATATCACTGATTGTCATCCTGGGACTCAGACTCAGAGACAACGCCCTCCTTCCTCTGGGGAGTCGGACTCCATCTGTGGTTAAGCTCTTTGTTGTGCTTTGTGTTTTTGAAGAGTTGAGTTGACAGGGCTTTAGGAATAAAAGGTTGTTTTGAATTGTTAGGGGTACTGTTGCTGAAGGGAAAGGCTTTTAGTTGTTTCCAGAGGGTCACACCCAGGATCTTCTTGACAATCTCTGAAAGCTTCTTCCAGAGCTAGATATCTTTGACAACATGTATGAAGCTTGCACACAGTTTGTCTTGGGATGTGGTATCTGACCTATCTCAGCACACCAGACGTTGCAGTGGTTCAGAGATCAAGCTCTAAGTCAAAATTCAATCTGTATCCAAGGGCTCAGTCCACTAAATCTTAGTATGGGCTGGAAGCACCTTGAAAGATTGATTTCTTTAAAAAGCAAGGTTTAACATTGTTGGCTGGAAAACAGTGTGTGCACTTGAACAGAAGGCTGATGGACTCACAACAGCCACTGTCCCAAGGGGAACAGATCACCACTCTGTGCCAGCTGGAGTGATTTTGTGATCTTTAAATCAGCGTGTACCAAGTCACCTAACACTGCCTAGAGCAATAAATGTGTAGGAACTGTCTGAAGGATGATCTTTCTTTATTACTGATATTATTTGTACAGAGAATGCTATCATGAAAGTACTAATAACAAGTTACTAATAACTCTGAAAAGAATCAACTTTCAGTGCAAGTTTTTTATTGTGTGCTGAAGCAGCAATCAGGTTCATCCTGCAGGTTTGGCACTAATGGTGTTCATTTCCTTAGCTTCTGGCATGCACACATCTACTATCAGCTAGAAAAAACAAAAACCTTGCTTCAGGAAGTCATCAGAGGAAATACAATGACAGTGTGTCAGTACTGCAGCCCAAACAAAATATTCACTGACGTTCTTGAAAGCTCTGAGTGATACATCCTGGAAATAGCAACAGCCGCGAGATAATCTGGCATTCATTATCACCTCTGCCACGTAACTTCTTTGCATTTTCTGTGAAAGAAAATCAGAAAAGAGAGAGGACAGAATAAGCATGCTACATCTGTGTTGTAATAAAGCAGTAGAAATTGCTCTACTAATGGAAATGTAATTGAGCTTGGAAATGCTAATGTCCAAGTGACTGGGAACTCCCCTTGGGCCCTGGAGAGACCAAGTCAGCTCCTGGGGCAGTGCTGACCCTGCTCTGGAGGCTGAAGCATACCACTGGCTTCCTCCTGACCATTGCATACTATTAGAGAGCTGCACCGAAAAATCCTCTGTTTGCCCACACAGGTATCAGGACTGGGATTCCATCCCACTGGCTCATGGGCTTTTGTCCAGCCTATGGCTTTTATTTACTGAAGAGGCTACTGATGCAGTTGTATGCGCATTCTTAAATAACTGTTCCATAACTTCCTAGGGTGCCTCTCAGCTTCACGACTTCCCTCCGAGAGAATCCTTAGTTCATCAGAATCAGTAATGGATCACTCAGTCAAAACTGCCAGCCTCTTCTCCTGGGTTTGGAAAGGATGGCAGCAAGTCAGACACACTGCCAGAAAGTGAGTGATGTTGGTTAATGACTGACTTGGAAAAGTCAGCACTTCTGTGTACTGATGGGACAGAAGACAAAGCTTTTGAAAACACACAAAAGACATGCCATATGGACACATATTCTGACAACCATGCTTTTATTGTGAGGAATAACAAAGCACAGTGTGACTTGTTAGGTTTTGTTCAATGCTAAACATAATGATAATGTACAACTTCAGGAGTGCTCCCTCACTCAGATTTTATAGATAGTGTGATAACTTCTTACAACTGAGTTTCAGGCCCAGGAGGAAGATTCTGGGTATGATAAAACTCCATATAGCCATTGACAACTGCCAAAATCATACTGATGGTGAATATAAGCCTTGTTTTCCCCAGAACATAGACTCTTAGATTGGGTTGGATGGGACCTTAAAGATCATCTAGTTCCAACCCCCTGTCATGGGCTAGGATGTCACCCACTAGACCAGATTGCTCAAAGCGTTATCCAAGGTGGCCTTGAACATTTTCAGGGATGGGGCATCCACAGCTTCTCTGGGCAACCTCTTACAGTGTCTTACCACCCTCACAGGAAATAGTTTCTTCCTAGTATCTAATCTAAACCTGCCCTCTTTCAGTTTGAAGCCATTCCCCTTGTCCCATCACTACATGCCCTTGTAAAAAAATATGAACGTTATTCTAAAAAAAAGCCTTATGTCCAACCTAAACCTATCCTCTTTCAGTTTAAAACCACTAACCTCCTATCACAACAGGCCCTACTAAAAAGTCTGTCCCCATCCTTTCTGTAAGTGTCCTTTATATTTTTAAAGGTCAGTATAAGGTCTCCATCTAACTTTTCATCTCTGACTATCCAGGCCTTCATTTATTTCAAACACTGAGAAGTTAAAAATCATTTTACATTTACTTTTCTCTGATGTTGCTGCATTACTGTTGTGACAGGCAAAGGAGAATCAAAACCTTGGCCTCAAACCTGAGTTTGCGGTGTCTATTCCCATAGATATGCTGTGGATATAGGTCTAAGGCAGGTCACGAGTGAAAATCATGTCAGCATTCCCAGTATTTGGAGACTCTGGCTCTGCCTCCAATGCTCCCCACACTGCAACATCCCTTTTTAGCAAGGCAGGTATTATTAAGTTGAAACCCCACTTTGAATAGCATGTTTTCAGGTTTGATTGGTGTCTCTTGAGAGAGTTGTATGAGTGAAATCAATGCTTTAGCCATTGCCTTCACGTGATCATCCATATATCAAATTATTTTGGGATAACACTTCAAGAAGCTTGGACTGTTTGTTACCCACACTGCAGTCATGCTTCATCTTTGTGTCATTTAGCCAAACTGTTTCGGGTAGAGAGGAATAGATGTTCTGCTGGAGGAAGGAAACCACTGCGTTGGCCTCAGACAATACTTGTCTAAGCTAGGACAGGCTGGAGTAATTGTGCCGAGGTGGACAGGCAGCAGCCATGCCAACAATAATATTATTTGCATTTTAAGCTATAGCATCTAATGGGATCAGGAACAGAACCAATTTATTTCGAAACTCATGTGAAGGTTTGCCAGAGGGGTGATTTACAGCTTCCTAGCAATAATGAACAGTTCAGCTGTCTTGACCAACATGTGGTCACGCATGTTACAAGCTGACATAAATATTTCATAACATCTTTTGTTATGCATGCAATTGCTGTCCCACAGAAATGTTTGTCAAACAGCTCAAGGAATCTTAAAGGTTTAATCTTCAAATTTCATCTCAAAGTAATTGTGCTTTCTTTTTTTTCATTCTGAACTTGGATAACTTATTTCATACTGTCCTTGATTAAAAACAGTTGGAAAAGGAGGATGGGAGTTTAATTTTTGAACTTTTTTTAAAAAAATCTCAGGAACTTTATTAGGTATTTGATTTATAGTTCAGTGAAAATATCTTTCTAGTGCAGCGTATGCTTTTGGAACTTGGTTACGCTCAGTCTTGAGAAAGTGATAAAAATTAAAGCACTTGTATGAAACTAGTGGTATTTTGTCACCTGGAATATTTGGACATAGTCTACTCACACCATATGGAAACAATAGGACTGAAATTTTGAGCAGCAAAGAAAGTGGAAAATAAAAGGACTGTATAATTGGAAGAATATTCAGAGGTCCTGAAGGGGAAGTTTGATAGAAAGGATGTACTGTTTTGTATTGTGTTATTGTAGAAATTGCGGCCCAGATGCTTCAGTGTCAGGGCCAAGTGTGCTGAGTGCTGAGCATTCAACTGCGTAGAATTTAGCAACTGCTCACATCGAGTTGGCAGTAAACAAAGATAGCAGGGAGAGTGCACGCAAAGGTGATGAGAGCTGGAGACAGAGCGCCAGACTGCATGTATGTGAGTACTTCATGCATCTTCCTTTTTCTGCTATGCATTAAAAGGACTAAACATTTTGAAGTAAAGGATTCAGACAAGGAGGACAAGGAGACGGGTCACAGGGTAGTTATGGTGGGCCAGCTACTCTACTGGTGGTGCCAAAAGTAGTTTGGACAGTTAGATGGCCCATGTGTGCTTAGGAAAAACATGTGCTTGGCAAAGCAACAGGCCCCTGAGGTCAACATAGAGATCATTCTGGGACTGGCTGGAGGCTGGATTGGAAAAAGACATGCATTGAGGCTTAAGTGTTTGTTTATATGTTCACACACACACACAAACACACACACATATATTTGTGTGTGTGCGTATATACAGCTTTAGCTACCTGTCAGTCTTTAAAAGGGGTTTTGTGAAATGCAGCCATAGAAATGCTGGAGTAAAGAGAGGGAAGCAACTTGCTTAATGCCTTAAGAGACAAAACCACTGGAGGATTGAGTCTGTTGAAGGCTGAGAAGTGGGGAAAAAATACCACCATGGCACAGAGCACAGCTAAACTCTAAGGTGAGCTGTCAAATGAGGACTGCACAAAGATCTCCAGAGGAAAGCTGGCCACTCTAGAGATTGCTGTAGGCCTCTGGTGTGTTCCAGTGCCAATGGGCACTGCTCTGGGGGACAGTTTCTCTGTTGAGCCCCAGCATAAGCTGCCTGGGTTGAAGTTCCATCAGTCACCTTGCCATGCAGGACTGCAGAAGCAGCAAGGGAAAAACAAAAGTTGAACAAATTGCTCAAATAGGAAATGTAGGCTCACACAGATTTTCTGTGGGTTGGTCTGTGTTTACCTGCATGTTTAGTTGCCTTCAAGTGGTGGTTGTATCATTAAATGAGAGCTCTGGGTGTTTTTTCTAGTGTGTTTTACTAAGATGGCAAATTTCTTAGTTAGAGCTTTGTCTATTTCTTGTGTTCCTAATTTTTAAAAGAAAACATTGCCTTTCTCTAGAGTCTTTTACCTGAGAGGGTATCTGAATGTTTTGTAAACGTCTCCAATGCTCTGAAGCCACCATATGTTAGATCTTGCACAGCTATCAAAATTGTGGTTCAGGAGCCAAGCCTGCTTCTCCTGCATTAGACAAGGATGTGCAAAGAACATCTGGTAGTGCTCAAGAAGCTGCTGCTATAGTTCCTTTCTACAAAGCTTTGGTAGAAGCAGCATGTGAAGGAGGACAGTGACAAGGACATAGGAATGGTACAGTGGAGAAAACATCTCTGGTAAAGTTAGTAACAAAACTTCTCTTGTTTTCATTCAGATTCAGCTTCCATCCAAACAATTTTCTTGTGAACAGCTGATTGTATGGCCGAGGCAGTGCTTTTCAGTGGTTAACCAAATACAGCATCAGCAATCATCCATGAACTGTAATCCAGCTCCAGCCTACATTTGGAGCAACCCTGTTTGCTGGGGTGGCAATAGCAAAAGAGATATAAATTGCAGAGAGGCTCCCACCCTCCAGACCTACAGCATGGTGCAGTTTGTGTGCAAGCAGTAAGTGCACAAGTCTCATTTTACATAATTTACTGGGACCTCAGAAGGAAGCTAGTACTCTCAATAGCACGAGACAGAAATTGTATGCAACCACAATTCACATGATCAGCTGCATGTACAATGGGAGAAGTTTCCAGACATTGTAAAACTGGCTTTTAAAACTGTATTTTCTTAACGGTTTGGATCACATTTAAACCTTAGAATTGCCTTGATCTTTCTTCTCAGACATACTTGCTCTTTCAAATTGATGATGACGGCTGGTTTTCATAGGCTTAGGAATGCAAGCATTGTCATTTGTGCTGAATTCTTCCTGTCTAGTGGCAACCTTATATTTGGGAGAAAAGTGTCTCCAACATCACAGTAACTGAAATACCGGGGCAAGTGCATGGCAAACTGCCTGCAGAAACTAATTTTACCCTGCCCCCTTTCCTCATGAGAAGAAATAATAGCTTCCCCCTCAGCTGAGACATAGGCATGTGGATTATGAGCTTCCCATTTCTGTCCTGGACTAGCTCATTTCACTCACTAATTAGCATGAAAAGGTGTGACAGTTGTAGGTGTAAAACTGAAGCGGAATTTCTTAGGGAGACTGGGAATATAATGGGGGAGACACCAGGGAGTCTTCCTTTGCTTTCGAGTTAGGAGGGGCAATCCACCAGAATCTGTGTGCCAGGATTACATGGGATACTTTTGATAGGTGGCTGAGAATTTGGGGTTTGCTTCAGGATTCTGCCCAACAGCTTGGCGGTAGCCCAAAACCTGATGTCCTCATTACTGCTTACTCCATCAGGCCACCCTTCACTATGATACCTTGCTACACATGAGAAGGAAACCAGCAAGTGCTTCATGATTTAGGCTGATCCAGGCAGGAATGGTCTTCTACTCGGCTGTTTGCATGCCCCATGTGTCCCCAACCATTTGGGATTCTGCGCTGCTCTATTGCTCCTAATAATTTCTTAGGATTTCTCTGGGGTTTTTCTTCTCCATGCCACCTAATTTTTCTGTATATGGCAGTCTTGTTCTCCATGAAATGATTTTACTCTTCTCCTTTAGCAAAAGACACTGAAGCTTGTATTTAGACACATCATTCATGTAAACACATTTGTGAATCTAGTCAAAATCAAAAGAAATGTCAGACTTATCTGTCTCTCCATAGAGCCAAAGAAATATTCCCATTAGCTTGGCTAGAACTCTGTGAGGATCTTAACATTGCTTTTGTGGGAAGAAGCAAGTGTGCCAAACAAGCTGTTCTTTAGGGAAGTTTGTCTCATTCATCTTTTAAAAATCTGTTTTTCTCAATGCAACAGAATCTTGTTTGCAGAGAAAACATATAAAGTCTCTAACATACAGATTTTTTTTTTTAAATATGGAGGACAAATTGCTGCCCTGGAGGTTGACAAACTGCAGGAAATCATAATGAGTTCTCTACTAACTTTGGTATAGAGCTGTATTGCTGCAGTCTGAAATCACAGTGCGGGCCTTGAGGAGTTTAGTACTGCAGTTCTTCCTATGGATTAATGAGTAAGTCCCTGAAGACATTTGTCTTATGAGTTCTATTTATTGAAGAAAACCTCCTGCAACACGTGGGAACAGCACGGCTTTGCTGTTTTTTGCCTGGGACCCTGGCAAATCTTGTACCAGAAATGTCCTCACCAGGAAAGCATTTACTTCTGTGAGATAAACTGTGCAGGATCAGTTCCCTCTGACACAGGGACTGTGTCATGTTCCAGTTCTGCTCAGTTCTGCTCAGTCTTACGTTGGTGTAAATCAAAAGTCACTGAGAAGAATAATAGAAATGTAATCCAGTGAAAAAAAGTTACTTTCGCAAAACAAAAGAGTTACTGGTAAAACCTCATTAATAGTAGGGACAACTTATGTTGTAATTGAATTAGAGGACCTCATTAAAGATGGTTCCCCAAGAACTAAAACAAACACAAAGTTGAGTTGCTTAATTATCTTTGTCTTGGAGTTTTTAATAGTGTTCCCAGGCTCTGTGGGAGAGGAAGGAAGAACAGTATGAAAGGATTAGAAATCCACTATTATATCATTTTGGAACAAAGGGGATGGCTGAGAGAGAGATTTTTCAACTAGTGACTGTGAACTCAGAAAGAGGAATAGACACTGTGAGAAGAGTTTGTAAATCACAGTCAACAAAAGGTTTGCCCAGCAATAACTGCTGAGAAGGCACAGAGGGGATTCTTCTTTCCAGGTTTCAGAGATGTCTTCTCCATACCCCAAAGCATCACAGGTCTGGGTTTTTCCAAGCTTAAGAGCACAAACACATCCAAATTAAAGGTAATATGAAGCTACAAGACTTTTGAAATGAGAAAATAAATGATTGCCCCTCTGATGTCCCTCCTTCACTCTTTTTATGCAAATAATATTTTCGATACAGCTTTTCCAAGGTGGAATGCAGTGCCTATCAGTCTATCCACACCAGGAAGAGAAGTTTGAGTAGCTGAGAAGGAGCACTGTGAAGAAGCTTATCAAGTCAGTTGGTATCAAGGAGGTCACCGTAGGATCTGATCTCTGTAGAAAAATCTTTCTCAGTGTAGAAAATGGATGTATTCTGCTGTTGCTGTCTTCTCCCCAGCCTGTGTGCAGTCTCAGTGGGGGTTAGTTTAGCTTCTGGTGCTGACCCCTTACAGGAGGAATTTTTGCTTGCAGATAGTCAAAGTACATCCCAACCATAAAACTGGATAGGTGCAAATATCTAGGGAAAACACATTACAGGAAAAATCTGTATAGAATAAGCTTGTTAAATTCTCTGGCTATTAGGTCTTCCCTAGCCTGGCTGTTAACATACTAATTATAAAGGAGAAGTAGATTAACTGTGCCTGCTCTTGCAGCCTGCAGTGGTGATCCCTGTGTGTCTGGTTTTCCCCCTGTGCCCTTCCAGCACTCTGCTCTAGTCAGACTAGGAAGTTCCCAGTTCCAGGGTCTGTTGCAAAAGGGTTGGAGATGTTCACTTGTTTACTCAGCTCAGAGACTGCCAGACCAGCTTTCACTTGCATGGATGAGGTCCCAAAAGTTTCCTGAGAACTGCAGCTGGACTCCCAGCATTATAGAGGGCAATGGCCTGGGACTGTACAGACTGCATAAACTCCTTGGTCTGGCCATCCAAGAAGTCCCGCAGCCCTCCCTGTGCTGTGGCTGCTCATTGCTCTCTAGAGCACAGGGATATGGATAGTTGCAGTAAGCCAAGGTTTTGATCCAGAAATATGTTCAGGAGCTGGAGATGATCTGAGCTACACTGGACTCTGGATGTTCTACACTAGATAAAGCATAATTCAGCCCTTGATTAGGCACCCATAACATTAAAAACAGTTTTCTGATATGTTAGGAACTATCATTTATGTCTTTGTTCCCACCTACAGAAGGCTGATCTATAATGAGTAAATTATAAACTCAAGCCTTGCTAGCATCCTTCCTGCTTGTATCCAGCCCTGAGAGAAACACACCCTTCTCACTGCTAGAAAGTGCAGGCAGTGATAAAACTAATCATTGTCTGTGAATTATCTGCTTCACCCTTCAGTTTCTGAAGTAAGTGGCTTTTATGGGATTGAACTGCAAAGAGGTACCTGCTGCATAACAGACGTGGTGCTGTCAGCAATAAGAAAACAGAAGCATCTGAGGTTCTTTGCAGTAAGCCTTTTTCAGAACAAAACCCCTCATTTAGCCCCTGCGTAGCGTGAAGCCTTGTGGGCAGCCAATATTTTTGCTTTTGTTTTTGGTTAGTGACATAGCATCATGCCCTCTCCATGCCAACTCATTTCCAATACATTTGAAATTGAATTGGAGCACCTGGCTTTAGCTCTGCAAGGTTGTGGTTCATCATCTAGTCATTAGACCTTTCAAGACCAGAAAAAGAGAGGTACAATACGGCTTTCAGGCAGTCTTAAAAAAAATCCAAGTCTAAAAGTTTTAATCTTAAACATAGCAATACCTCAGTGAATTTGAGCTTTTGATCTGGGGCAGAATGTGTTTCCAGATTCATTTCACGCTGTGCTGTTTCAGTGAATATAACCACCTCACCATGGGGTCCTAGTCCTAGGCCTTCACAGAAACTTCAGAAAGCAGCCTTAATGTTAGAGCTGGCAATTTCTGTTCTGTTCCCAACCCTGGGAACAGAGGCACTGGATAATGGACGAACTCTGTACTGAAAAGTGTATTGGAGATTTAACTGGTTGTGAAGGCAGCAAGTTCCTCATCACATGTGTTTGCAATTGCTCCAGTATGATGCTTATACTGGTATAGCTCATCCAGATAAATGCAGAACTGCAGTGAGTTAGAGATGGTGTGTGTCATTATTGCCGTGCTTACCCTTGCACTGTTAACAGCACAACTGTGGTTGTGTTTAAATAGTTTGAGCTGCTGCTGGTCTTGTGGGATGGTTGGAGATGTCATTCAGGCAGAGCCCAACCCACCAGAAAACAAGAATGAGTTACTATAGTGGTCATTCAGTCTGTTGTTTCTGTAAGGCATCGCGGTATTATTTTGAATAAAAATGAGGTGAAATACAGAAAGTTTTTCTTGTATTGGATATGTGATCATTTGATGAAATATTAAAACTTTTCCCTGTTTTATGGTGTGGAAAATCACTGAATGGACTTTATTTCCTAATGAAAAATTACGACAAGAAGATTTTCAGTGGTTGGATGCAGAAGTGCCTAGGATGCTGTGTTTCTGCCTTTTCTACCCTTTTTAGAAGAGTAACCACTGCTGGTTTACTGTGTTTGCTAGCTTCATTTCTGTTCTAGGGCATGAGCAGGGGTCAGGTCTGACACCCTCATTGGCCAACCTGTGATGTGACTTTCTCTAGACAAGCAAGTAGAGTATTTACTGCTAAATATTTCTGTCTCCCATTATCTGTCCTCCATGTTCAAAGGTGACAGGAAGTAAATTGTTTGAAATTGTATTCTTTTTTACCCGTTCATTGTAGATTAACTTTGACACTCACAGTAGCTGTATTTATCCTGCTGTGATATAATATTGGCAGTGTAAAGCCAAATACTGATGCAGAGCTGATGTCCAGTGGTGATCTTAGTCTAGTATTTCAGAAGTCTCCAGCCTGGAGAATGCAGATGATTACAAGTTTTCTGATGAGAATGTATTGCCTTTTTTTCAATTCAGAAATGATGACTTAGAAAAACTCAAACTTTATCTTGTGGGAATGTACCAGTTCTGCTATGAAACTCATTTGGGGAAAGGTTTCTCCTGTCCAGGAAGGAAATTTGGGTCAGAAATGTCAGGCATTTCAGCAGAAACAGCCATGTCCTGGGTACAACATTCAACAACGACCATGGAGACCTCAGCGCTGTTTCTGGGCTTGGCAGCAAAATCCTGGCCTCCTGCCTCCCAGGGAACTGCTGACTCCTTATCTTCTGGCTGGAAGAGGAACAGTTTCTCTCTGCTATGCTCTTACAGCAAAGACTTTTGAAAATACTTGACTCTATCCTGATACAGAGCAGAAAAAAACTCTGTGAAAATGCTTGTGAGATAAAGATTGTTTTCAGCTATCCTGGAGGCTGAATAACTTGTCTAAAACATATGAAGACTTTTTTTTTTCTTTTAATTTGTGCTAGTGCACGTTTTACTAATGAAAGGAGTGTCACAGTATGTATGCACAAAGCATGGATCTGGCAAACAGGAAAATTAGTTTTAGTCCTTCCTTCTGTCCTGGCACAGGTTCCTTGGCATTGCTGATAGTTTGACAAACATTTTTGCCAGCATCTGCACCACTTACAAGTGAACTGCTCTTCCAGCAGTTCATTCCCATGGCCATATGTCCCCAGTGGCTATGCCCAGGTTTGCCAATGTCTGTAGAGCCATCTATGGTATCATCAGACAGGGGAGCTGCTATGAGATCCAGTGACCCAGTTGTTTTTAAGCCAGGTACTTCCTCTTGCTGATTAACCATGTGACTGTACACATGCTCATACTGGCACAACCACTGGGATGGCACAGGGATGGGAACAAGCAACAGGAGGGGATGGAAGGTTGCCAAAACCATGTTCATCAAGATGCGTCCTCAGTTTTTCTTTTGCAATGATAATAACAGTTATTTGTCATAGAGAAATGTGAAATCCATGGTAGAAAACAGCAGTTTAACAGCTATGCAGCCACAAAGCTGCTCATTAATATTTTGTCAAGCATGTGTCTGTGTGCTTGAGTAGATGTTGTTCAATAATTACAGATTTTGAATATTTCACTGCCAGCTGTTCGTCAAGATATGAACAAGTCGGTTAGTTACGGGTGAAGTTTTCATTAGGATTTAAGCTCCTTAGACACTCCTGAAAATGTTTTCTGCCATCCTGCTGTCTAATCTCCTATCAGCATAGCAGAAATACCATTAATTAAAGACTGTTATAATCTTCTTCACAGACTGCAGAATGCATTTACCATTGCTGTTCATCGGGTTGAGTCCAGCACAGGGCACTGCTGGTGGTCTGGAGCATCAGCCCCTGCATGCACAGGAGCAGGACATGCTCAGGCTTCTGCCTAGGAAGCGTGAACTTGTCCTGTAAGAGCAGGGTCATCCTGCAAAGTCGAGCACTTGAGCTCCAGCTGTGGGACAGTGTCAGTTACTTAGTAGGACTTGTGGCACTCTTTGTGCTACTTGTATTTAAAACAAAAGTTTAGCACTGAGAAAGTATCCTGCATGGCCTGTCTGTCTTCTGCACTGCTAATATGCCATTAATAAACTGTGTCTGGTGGTAAGCTAGTGGGTAACTGAAGTGGATGAGTTGGGTATACTATGCAGTATCCAAACTCTTTGCTATCTGGATGTTAGCAAATGTGAAGCCCATCTACAAGAAAGGCTGTGAGGAGGATCCAGAGGACTACAGACCTGTCAGCATGACCTTGGTGCTGGGAAAGGACATGGACTAGGTCTTCTTGAGAGCCATCGTGTGACATGTGCAGACAACCAGAGAATCAGGTTCAGGCAGCATGTGTTTGTGAAGAGCAGGCCCTGCTTGACCAACTTGATCTCCTTCTATGACAGAGTGACCCGGTTAGTGGATGAATGAAAAGCTGTGAATGTTGTGTACCTGGACTTTAGTAAAGCCTCTGACACTGTTTCCCACAGGGTTCTCCTGGAGAAACTGGCTGCTCATGGCTTGGACAGGTGCACTATTTGCTGGATAAAAGACTGGCTGGATGGCTGAGCCCAGAGTGGTGGTGAATGGAGTTAAATCCAGCTGCTGGCTGGTCACCAGTGGTGTTCCCCAGGGCTCAGTAGTGGGGCCAGTCCTGTTTAACATATTTATCGATGATCTAGATAAGGGAATAAAGGGCACTTTCATAAAGTTTGCAGGTGACACCAAGTTGGGTGGGAATGTTGATCTGCTGGATGGCAGGAAGGCTCTGCGGAGGGATCTGCACTGTCTGGACTGATGGGCTGAGGAAAATTGTACGAGGTTCAACAGAGTGAAGTGCTGGGTCCTGCAAGGCCAATGGCATCCTGGCCTGTATCAGCAATAGTGTGGCCAGCAGGACCCGGGCAGTGACTGTCCCCCTGTACTCAGCACTGGTGAGGTCACACCTCAAATCCTGCGTTCAGTTTTGGGCCCGTCACTACAAGAAAGGCATTGAGGGGCTGGAGCGTGTCCAGAGAAGGGCAAGGGAGCTGGGGAAGGGTCTGGAGCACAAGTCTGGTGAGGAACAGTTGAGGAAACTGGGAGTGTTTATCCTAGAGAAAAGGAGGCTCGGGGGCCTTGTTGCTCTCTACAACCACCTGAAAGGTGGTTGTAGCCAGGTGGGGGTCAGTCTCTTCTCCCAGGTACCAAGCGATAGATAGGATGAGAGGGAATAGTCTCAAGTTGCACCAAGAAGGGTTTGTATTGGATACTAGGAAAAATTTCTTCATGTGAAGTGTCATCAAGCATTGGAACAGGCTGCCCAGGGAAGTGGAGTCACCCTTCCTGAAGGTATTTAAAAGCCATGTAGAAGTGGTGCTTATGGACATAATTTAGCAGTGGACTTGGCAGTGCTGGGTTAATGGTTGGACTTGATGATTTTTGAAGTCTTTTCCAACCTAAATGATTCTGTGATTCTAAACATGTTACGTGATTTGTAAAGGAGTATGCTGGGCTTCCAGGAAGGCCATGGAAACTAGTAGGCGTGAGCTAATAAAGTAATAGAAAAGAGTATGAAATGAAAGAAACACTAGGAATATGTATACTGTAAAGTTAAAAACACTATAGAAATAAACCAAATTCAGATGGTAAAAGAGTGTGAGTCATTAAAGCACTACTGGTGTTGGACAGATAATCCAGAAGCTGCAGGTCTGGGTGGTCTGGACCTCACTACCTGGGCAGGACTGCCTCCAGGCCCACAGGGGCTGCATGCTGTTGCTTGCTTTCTTCTTGGATATCCTGGCTGATAGTGCATATCATGCCATTTGAATGTGCCTTCCTTTTTTCTTCCCAGGGAATGGCTTTTACACTTGAAGAAAGGCTACAGCTGGGAATTCATGGCCTCCTTCCTCCTTGCTTCCTGAGCCAAGACGTTCAAGTCCTTCGTGTGATGAAAAACTTTGAAAACAAATCTAGCGATCTAGAAAAGTATGTCAAAACCATCTTATTTTGTCTCTCTTTCTCCTTTACTTTTCAGTTCTTTAAAGCCTCAAGAAAAAATTGTGGATTCTGCTTCAGTGTACACATTTCCCTCTGAGTCACTTTCTTCCAGCTGTCCATATTCTCCAGCAGCAGAATCATAGAGTAGTTCAGGTTTAAAGAGACTTTAAAGATCATCTAGTTCCAAACCCCCTGCTATGGGCAGGGGCACCTTCCACTCGACCAGATTGCTCAAAGCCCCATCCAACCTGGTCTTGAACATTTCCAGGGATGGGGCATCCACAGCTTCTCTGGGCAACCTGTGCCAGTGCATCACCACCCTCACAGCCAAAAATTTCTTCCTAATACCTAATCTAAATCTCCCCTTTTTCAGTTTGAAGCCATTCCCCCTTGTCCTATTAATACTTGCCCTTGTAAAAAGTCCTTCTCCAGCTTTATTTAGGCCCCCTTTAGGTACTGGAAGTTGCTAGAAGATGTCCCCAGAACCTTCCCTTCTCCAGGCTGAACAATGCCAACTCTCTCAGCCTGTCTTCATAGGAGAGGTGCTCCAGCCCTCTGATCGTCTTTGTGACCCTCCTCTGGATCTGCTCCGACAGGTCCACTGATGTTACTTTTTTCTACCACTACGTAACTGGAGAATTCTGGTATACTTTGGGTACAAGAAAAAAGCAGAGCAGTGAAGGTAGAGTGAACACATGTACTGCATGTACTCATCTGTATGATCATCAATACATTCACTAAAACACTGGATGGAAGAACAGGAAAAAACTGTGAGTGTAGGAAAAAATAAAAAGAAAGCAGAAGCAATAATGTGTATTGACTAATCTTTCTGAGTTTTCATTGCATCCAGTATTGTCCATCAGGGTTATTGATGGAAGATGCTGTTTGATTCCTGCTGTGATGGACAGTAGGGTTTTCATCTCCATCTCTCTCAGCTGCCCTTGATCTGAGGACTGAGGCAGCAGGACTCTTACCCTGTAGACCAATTGCATTGGTGTCAAATTGCAAATTGCATTTGTGTCACAAATACCTATGTTGATCTTGAAAATTATATATTGATAGCCGTGTGTGACGCCTTTTGATGCAAATTTCAAAATTCTGAGGTTGTGCGTGGGTGTGATGTCCAGCCCTGCTGAGTCTTTGTGAGCTGTCACTGAGGATGGTGGAGCTGGCCAGGCCCTCTGGGAGAATTTGCTCCAAGTATCTGCTCATGATGCAGCACAAAGGAGTATCAAGGCTTGGGAGAGCTGAGTGCCTACTGAGTGAGCCAACGACTGCTCTTTGTGAAACTGTGAACAACCATAAATACTGATATATAACTATTTTATTTTACTTTAAAGGTATATTATTCTTATGACATTGCAAGACAGGAATGAGAAGCTTTTTTACCGAGTGCTGACCTCTGATATCGAGAAATTCATGCCCATAGTTTACACCCCAACAGTTGGCCTGGCTTGTCAGCAGTATGGTTTGGCTTTCAGGAGACCACGGTGAGTGAACAGACTGTGTTTGCCTTTTTTTTAATTTTATGTGAATGTTTCTTTTGTATTGACACCATCTTTATGTGGGTGGCCCAAATCATCTAAAACTCAATCCCTCATCAAAAAGTGGACCAGCAAGCAGCTTCATGTGTGTACATTTGATGATGAGTTGGGGAGTCGAGAATAGCTCTGACTTCTTCCTATAAACAGTGAACAGAGTGGTTTTGTTCTCAAACAATACTGTACAGTCCCCAAACAGCTTGCTGAACTTAAGGCTGCACCCCTCCCCATCTGCTGTCTCAGGAACACTGAGTGCCCTCTGCAATGCTGTTTGAGTAATTGTTGGGTTTTGGATACACTTTGCTGATTTTGAACTTTTGTATGCACTTCCACAAACTACCCTACTAGAATCATTTTCATAGATGATGCTCTGCATCAGTGCCTCCCTCTCTGCTCAGAACAGTCACTGTGTAAATTCATGCAACATTAAACACTGTACCATGTTGGAAGACCCCATTCTGCATAATTCTTTTTAATGATTAATGCTTAGATAAATCCCTTGTTAGCTTTCTGAAATACATTTTAGTCCTAGCCTGAAAATTCAATGGCACGGTTCAGTTTTCTTTGCAAGCTTTTAATTTTTTTTTTTGTCCTTGAAATGTACCACATGAACATTTTAGCTTTTGCTATAGAAATATGCGAAATAAAGGAATGGAATAATGCCATTTTTGAAGCATTTCACAAGAATGAGGTTTGACTGCAGTTTCAGCTTAGAGTAGCGTTACAGGTGCAGCAACTGAGGTAAACTGTACTAACTGAGTGTAGGTCACAGGAGGTCCCTGAAGCACACTTGAAGGCGTAAGGGCTGTGCAGACAGATAATTAATAACATTTTATGTATAAGATTATCTTGGCAAAAATGCTTGCTTCCTGCTTGTCATGCTAATAGAGCCACTGTATTCCTTCACATGAGCTGCTCCTCAGGATTGCTTTTTGGCTTGTGTCTATCCCAGGTAATTGTGTTCTGTGCCCTGATGTGCACCTTGTGGATCTGCTGGGCTGTGGTGAAGTCATTCATCTAGTCAAGCCTTGATCATATCCCCTCCTCCTCCTCAGTGTGTATGAGGAAACCAGAGAAGGATCTCCATTTTGTGCAGGGGGAGGACACTTAATTCTTCTGGGCATGAATAAAAGGTAGCAGAGATAAGAGAGCCCAGATTGTGTCTCCAGGTGTTGAGCTGTGAGCACTGTCAGGCTGGGAAGAGCACACTGCTGGTTCTCAGCTAATCAATATTCATTCAGCAACTGCTGATTCTCAGCTAATCAATATTCACGCAGCAATTCCTGCAGTACAGCCACTGTGTCTTTGCCTCCCAGCTGCCTTTACCTTGCAGTAAGTTAAAACAATATTTGGGAGCTTTGCTTCTTTAATTTTCCATCCATTGTTATCTTCAGGAAAGCGGGATGTCTTTCCACATACTGAGCTCTTTCTGCAGTTGTTGCTGTTGGAGAATTCCTCTTCCTGTAACTCATGTCTTTCTCATGTTTAAAATCCACATTATATTACCAATGTGATAGGAATGTCTGTTCTCATAGTCCGACAGTTTTGCTGCTAAATTTGGCTTGGGTCTTTTCTGGATTCCAGCCCATGGCTTCTTCAGGAAAGAGCAAATGACCGTGTCCTTGGTACACTGGATTTCCTGTGGTGGGGAGTTTGTTTTCCTGAAGATACAGAATTAATTTCAGCCTAGCTTCAGATTTGGTGGTAATCAAGGTTGTTTCAGCAGAAGAATGTTGTTGCTGCAAACAGAAAAGAGCTGTTACATCATGTAAGTGATGATACTAAAATGGGAAGTGTTCATATGTGCTTTTTTTTCAATCTGACTCTTACTGTCTTGGGGTATATATTTTCTATGCTGGAGTGTATTACGTACATTAGGAGTTGGCAAGACACGTAGTTCAAGGTAGGATGCCAATATTTCTGCTAAAATCATTGGGACTAGCAGATTTGGGGATCTAAGTAATTAAGATCTAAATCTGAATTTTTAGCTCTTCCCATCCCGTTATCTGAAGCTGCACTGGCAGCCTGAAAAGCTGATTCTTCTAACCTAATTTTATTTGTATTGGAAGGTTTCTAAAACAAAATGGCACTCACAGAAATATATTTTACAGGTGTTTTTGGAAAAACAAGCACCTGGAACTGGAGAGGATGTCCAAGCCCTTCAATTTTGCTCTGCCATCACAGGAAGCTTTAACATTTAATCCTGTTCACTAACTAATCATATTTTATTTTAAATCTGCAATAAAGCTGCCCTACGTAGCCCATTCCATTAGCTGTCATATAACTATAAAGCCCTTCTCCCCAAATATATAAGCTAAATGTTCTTTGCCAACATCACTCTCTCTACAGCAGCCTTTTCTCAGTAAAAGACTGTTTAGTCTGGTGGTTTTCTTACCTGTAGTTTGTGCTGCTCTGCCCTGGTGTTCCCACTCTGAAGTGTCCTTTCTGGCTGCACTTCTCCTGAAATGCACCACAGGAGAGCAAGCACTGCTTTGCCCCAGAGGACTGGCAATGTGGAAGAGATCAGAGCAGTCAGTTTAGTTCTGCTAACACATCCCAGTGGGCCCTCACCTTTATTGGCGTTACCTGAGGGCTCTGGTCACTGTAATTCATTTTGTCTTCTGCCTGTGAATCTTTTCTTTGAGACAACTACCACACTGGATACATGCTACTCTAGAACTGTGCTTAGCATTTCTCCTCCCTCTGTGTCCTGCTGTGAGCTCTGTCCTGTTGGGTTAGGGTCATTCTCTCCAGAGAATCAGTATTTCTAAACTTCTCCTCTGGAGTGCCGCACCTCCCAGCCCAGCTCTTTGGACGACAGAGAGCTGATTTGAATGTCTGCTGTAGTAATTACCTTTTAATCCAAACTGTCACATTTAATGCTGTTAACCAGGCAAGAGAGATGAGGTATCTCCATTTTAAAACCCCACATGGAGCTCCAACATGGATGGATGTGCCCTTATAGCACAGCTTATTGTGCAGTCTATCTGTGGCCACAGCAGCAGCAACCTGTGGACACAATTAGCTTCTTTCCCGTCTTGGGATCTTTCTCAACCCCAATAGTGCTTAGCTTTATACTTGAAGGTTGAGCCTGGAAAGATTAAAGTGCAAGTACCTTGCTTACAAAGCAGCTCTTGTACAACAGCATCTGAAAACAGTCCTAAGATGTGCAAGAGGGCTTCTCTCAGAATCATTTATCAGAACACATTTATCTGTGTTTGCATGGCTGCAGATTTTGTTTGTCAGATGCTGTTGTTGTAATTCCAGGACTCAATGCCTCTTTTCCCATTCTTAGTCTTTAGATACAAACCCTTAATGGGTGAATCTCTAACCTGCACTTTTACGGGGCCAGTGGACTGAGTTCTTCCAGGTCAGGGCTCCAGCGTACTCCCTGCTAGCAGATTTATCTGCTCCAAATGGAATCAGACACCTGGTGTTCTTTTCTTTCAAAAAGCTATCCAGCCAGCAGTCTAAAAGAACAGGCTTTGTATATTTAACAGTAGAAATGAGCTACTAGGAACAAAAACACTTGCAAGCATTCAAGTCTTCTATGCTAATCTATGATGCCTACAGTTTCCCCACTTCTTCTGGTGGGCCAGGCACAGCTCCTGATGCCCCAGCAGGTTCTCTGCCTTCCCCAAACTCCTACTGCCTTTCTCTGTACTAGTTGCTTTAAATTCTTCAGGCAGGATATTTTTTTTTCCATTGACCTCAGACTTCTTCATATGTGATTAAGCCTCAGAGGTTTAGAATGACTGAAATAGAGGTGGAACCATAAAATTAATAAAAATTACATCCAGGCACTGTTGCCTAAGAGATCTGAAGTTTTTACTGGAAGGTGTCTGTGTTGAATACATTTTTCCTATCTTGTTTTCCAGCCAGCTCCCTGGTGAGTTAACAATATTTGTTTATTTTAAGTCATGTAATAAACATTACAACCGTCAGGATAAAGTACAGTTTCATTTATTATTTTGAATTTTTGAAATAAAAAATATAAATTATTATGTCATTTGTAAGTACAGGTTGAAGTACTAAGCAATAGCACCTCTTTTGCAGTAATGATTAAGAACCCTGTCAAAATCTCTCTTCTGTGATCAAACCATGTTTAATAAGCACAGAAGAAGAGTAATATGTCCAAAGTGAAGTCTTCCTAAGCACAAGTCCAGTCTGCAGCTGTGGCCAGTAACAGGAGTACAGGACTAGAATAGGCAAACATGCTCACTTTTTGCCAACTTCTCAGGTTATGCTCCTCCTCGTTTTGTATCTTGTGGTTGCAGTTTTGTTATGAAAATCTGTTGCTCTCTTTGACTCACAAGTTCTGCAGTGGATGTGAGGGGACGCAGATATATGCACATTGTCAAGGCCAAAGGATGTGACTGGAAATAAGAGTCCCAAGGTGACAAGACTTGTTTCATATAAAGAATATATCTTTTGCAGTGTATGGTGATCAAGGGTGATCCAGACTTAAGGGAGTTTTCTTACAGTTGTACAGCTTCAGGTCCTTTGTCTGCACATGTGCAGCTTTGCAGTCTGTCTCCTGCAATCCATCCCTGGCATCCCGTCATTATCCCCTCCCACCACAGCCCTGTGCCTCCACAGATGTCCGNTTGGAGAATTCCTCTTCCTGTAACTCATGTCTTTCTCATGTTTAAAATCCACATTATATTACCAATGTGATAGGAATGTCTGTTCTCATAGTCCGACAGTTTTGCTGCTAAATTTGGCTTGGGTCTTTTCTGGATTCCAGCCCATGGCTTCTTCAGGAAAGAGCAAATGACCGTGTCCTTGGTACACTGGATTTCCTGTGGTGGGGAGTTTGTTTTCCTGAAGATACAGAATTAATTTCAGCCTAGCTTCAGATTTGGTGGTAATCAAGGTTGTTTCAGCAGAAGAATGTTGTTGCTGCAAACAGAAAAGAGCTGTTACATCATGTAAGTGATGATACTAAAATGGGAAGTGTTCATATGTGCTTTTTTTTCAATCTGACTCTTACTGTCTTGGGGTATATATTTTCTATGCTGGAGTGTATTACGTACATTAGGAGTTGGCAAGACACGTAGTTCAAGGTAGGATGCCAATATTTCTGCTAAAATCATTGGGACTAGCAGATTTGGGGATCTAAGTAATTAAGATCTAAATCTGAATTTTTAGCTCTTCCCATCCCGTTATCTGAAGCTGCACTGGCAGCCTGAAAAGCTGATTCTTCTAACCTAATTTTATTTGTATTGGAAGGTTTCTAAAACAAAATGGCACTCACAGAAATATATTTTACAGGTGTTTTTGGAAAAACAAGCACCTGGAACTGGAGAGGATGTCCAAGCCCTTCAATTTTGCTCTGCCATCACAGGAAGCTTTAACATTTAATCCTGTTCACTAACTAATCATATTTTATTTTAAATCTGCAATAAAGCTGCCCTACGTAGCCCATTCCATTAGCTGTCATATAACTATAAAGCCCTTCTCCCCAAATATATAAGCTAAATGTTCTTTGCCAACATCACTCTCTCTACAGCAGCCTTTTCTCAGTAAAAGACTGTTTAGTCTGGTGGTTTTCTTACCTGTAGTTTGTGCTGCTCTGCCCTGGTGTTCCCACTCTGAAGTGTCCTTTCTGGCTGCACTTCTCCTGAAATGCACCACAGGAGAGCAAGCACTGCTTTGCCCCAGAGGACTGGCAATGTGGAAGAGATCAGAGCAGTCAGTTTAGTTCTGCTAACACATCCCAGTGGGCCCTCACCTTTATTGGCGTTACCTGAGGGCTCTGGTCACTGTAATTCATTTTGTCTTCTGCCTGTGAATCTTTTCTTTGAGACAACTACCACACTGGATACATGCTACTCTAGAACTGTGCTTAGCATTTCTCCTCCCTCTGTGTCCTGCTGTGAGCTCTGTCCTGTTGGGTTAGGGTCATTCTCTCCAGAGAATCAGTATTTCTAAACTTCTCCTCTGAAGTGCCGCACCTCCCAGCCCGGGTCTTTGGACGACAGAGAGCTGATTTGAATGTCTGCTGTAGTAATTACCTTTTAATCCAAACTGTCACATTTAATGCTGTTAACCAGGCAAGAGAGATGAGGTATCTCCATTTTAAAACCCCACATGGAGCTCCAACATGGATGGATGTGCCCTTATAGCACAGCTTATTGTGCAGTCTATCTGTGGCCACAGCAGCAGCAACCTGTGGACACAATTAGCTTCTTTCCCGTCTTGGGATCTTTCTCAACCCCAATAGTGCTTAGCTTTATACTTGAAGGTTGAGCCTGGAAAGATTAAAGTGCAAGTACCTTGCTTACAAAGCAGCTCTTGTACAACAGCATCTGAAAACAGTCCTAAGATGTGCAAGAGGGCTTCTCTCAGAATCATTTATCAGAACACATTTATCTGTGTTTGCATGGCTGCAGATTTTGTTTGTCAGATGCTGTTGTTGTAATTCCAGGACTCAATGCCTCTTTTCCCATTCTTAGTCTTTAGATACAAACCCTTAATGGGTGAATCTCTAACCTGCACTTTTACGGGGCCAGTGGACTGAGTTCTTCCAGGTCAGGGCTCCAGCGTACTCCCTGCTAGCAGATTTATCTGCTCCAAATGGAATCAGACACCTGGTGTTCTTTTCTTTCAAAAAGCTATCCAGCCAGCAGTCTAAAAGAACAGGCTTTGTATATTTAACAGTAGAAATGAGCTACTAGGAACAAAAACACTTGCAAGCATTCAAGTCTTCTATGCTAATCTATGATGCCTACAGTTTCCCCACTTCTTCTGGTGGGCCAGGCACAGCTCCTGATGCCCCAGCAGGTTCTCTGCCTTCCCCAAACTCCTACTGCCTTTCTCTGTACTAGTTGCTTTAAATTCTTCAGGCAGGATATTTTTTTTTCCATTGACCTCAGACTTCTTCATATGTGATTAAGCCTCAGAGGTTTAGAATGACTGAAATAGAGGTGGAACCATAAAATTAATAAAAATTACATCCAGGCACTGTTGCCTAAGAGATCTGAAGTTTTTACTGGAAGGTGTCTGTGTTGAATACATTTTTCCTATCTTGTTTTCCAGCCAGCTCCCTGGTGAGTTAACAATATTTGTTTATTTTAAGTCATGTAATAAACATTACAACCGTCAGGATAAAGTACAGTTTCATTTATTATTTTGAATTTTTGAAATAAAAAATATAAATTATTATGTCATTTGTAAGTACAGGTTGAAGTACTAAGCAATAGCACCTCTTTTGCAGTAATGATTAAGAACCCTGTCAAAATCTCTCTTCTGTGATCAAACCATGTTTAATAAGCACAGAAGAAGAGTAATATGTCCAAAGTGAAGTCTTCCTAAGCACAAGTCCAGTCTGCAGCTGTGGCCAGTAACAGGAGTACAGGACTAGAATAGGCAAACATGCTCACTTTTTGCCAACTTCTCAGGTTATGCTCCTCCTCGTTTTGTATCTTGTGGTTGCAGTTTTGTTATGAAAATCTGTTGCTCTCTTTGACTCACAAGTTCTGCAGTGGATGTGAGGGGACGCAGATATATGCACATTGTCAAGGCCAAAGGATGTGACTGGAAATAAGAGTCCCAAGGTGACAAGACTTGTTTCATATAAAGAATATATCTTTTGCAGTGTATGGTGATCAAGGGTGATCCAGACTTAAGGGAGTTTTCTTACAGTTGTACAGCTTCAGGTCCTTTGTCTGCACATGTGCAGCTTTGCAGTCTGTCTCCTGCAATCCATCCCTGGCATCCCGTCATTATCCCCTCCCACCACAGCCCTGTGCCTCCACAGATGTCCGTGCTGCTGTGTAGTGATGGTTCAAGGATAAATCTGGGCAGATCCAAGTCTTTTTTGGGCCAGGCTGGCAGTAATCCAAACAGCCAGTTCACTGCCACCTGGACAAGAGCTGTGCTGACGTGCTGAATCAGAAGCCAGCTGCTCAAGGCATGGGGAGGGCAGGTTTGGTTATGTTCTGCAGCAGTAATAACACAGCTAGCTTCAAGCAAAGGACAGGCTATCCTAGGCACTAAGGAACATGGGCCTTGGAAGTGTTTGATTTTCAAAGCCCGGGGATGCCTTATTCTCATCAGAAATTTGGTAGAAGGAAAGAATGAAATGTAACAAACCAGGGCTTGCAGCTTTGAGGGAGGGANTTTCAATGTAAAATGTACTTAATGAATATCGTGGGGGTCCTTATGGAGCACAGGACTGAACATGTGCAATGCTATTTAAAAGGTATTTTTTAAGCCTGAGGGTCTCTTTTAATTGTGACAGTATCTTTGAAAGAGACTACACTTCTTCACAAAGAGATAGTAAAGAGGAAACTTTGGACATGGAATCAGGGTTTTATTTCTTCTGTGATGGTGAGGGATAGTTTATTACAGTGGCATAAGACCATAGTCTCTCAAGACACTGGTTAATTCATAAGCACAGTGTTATTTGAAAGTATAAAGTTGTCAGATGCTCCTCAAAGGCTTTTGGCATCCCCTGAGAATAGGACTGGAAAAGGTTGGTATATCACCATTGGAGAAAGGTTATGAGGACAGAAAAAACTTGCCTAAGCTCACTTTTTTTTTTTCTACAAATATAAATATCCTTGAGGACTGCTTGCAGAACAATGCAAAACCTGTTGAGATTAAGCTGAACCTGGAGAAAGCTAACAGGATGCAGATGGTGTGAAAATTAAGTCTGACAGAATAATGATCTGTGTCTCTGATGAAAAATGAGTAAATGAAACATCAGTCAATCTACAGAATTGTCTTGTCAGGAGGTCTGGTTCTGCTGAGTGGCTTTTTTTGTGGTGGTGTGCCATCTGAGCAACAGGAGGGAAAGTTACCTGCCATTTCTGGACACTTTAAGACGAAACCAAGTGGAATTAGAACAAAAGCGTAAATCCCACAGACTTGTCCCTAACCACACAGTTGTCTGCACTCCCTCTTCTATAAAACATTGGAGACCAGAAGTGGGTGGGAAGACTGGGGTTTGGATTATTGTCCTGAAAGTTTGGTTTGAAACCCCTTTAGACAATCTCTACTTCTTACAAAAACACTGGTTGTCATAACTTCTGTTGTTGCCACCAGTCTGGTTCAGCCTTCTTCCAGAGGCAGCTGACTGAGTGCATGAGAAGAGGAATGTGTTTAACAGGGTATTTAGGTAACATTGCCACAGGTGCCAAAAGACTGGTCTTGTAACAGACTGAAGGGGAGGGAATGTCTGTGGAAAGTCTCACAGAGACCATGTATAGTCAGAAAGCCCTGAAGAGGTTGTCAAGAGACATAGGTGGGAGACAGTCATTAGTATGGGACAGGATTATTGAATGGGGAGGTGAAGACCATGGTTGGAGTAGGTGAGGAGAAAGTAGTTCATGCAGAGGGAGCCCAGGGCTCCTGAAAATGGCTCAGCCTGTTTGGAACTTCTGAGAGCTGGCAAAGTAATTCAAAGGTTCCCACTGCTCCGTCTTTCCCCACTTTCTTCAGGCAAGTCTTTTCAGTATGCTGTACCCCTATCCTTGTCCCTTCTCTGTTTCCACTTCATTGAAGTGTTTTTCAAAATGGGGAGACAGGCACAGATTGGCTTGTGGGCATACAGAGAGAAGAGCTGGTGTATCAGTCCTGATCTGAGGTTCCATGGAGGCTGGGGAATGGGATGGACGCTGTTGGTGTTGTGAGGCTGTACCACAGTTGAGTTACTACGTTGCAATGAGTGAAAAAGGACTTAGCTCTGGTTTTTTCATCAGAAAAACAGTCAGCACTCCTTGTTCCATAACTTCAGTCTTCTCTCTCTCTCTCTTTTCCCCACATTTCCTAAGAAATGTGTGCACTGGCTGTAACAACCATGAGAAACTTCTATGGGCATGAGGTAAAATGTCAGGAGCGCAGAAGTTAACACCAAATCTCATGTTAATTTATGAAGGTCAGGCTTTCCGCTGCTGTCAGCGGTGATTTAGATTTAAGTCTGTTGAAATTCCCTGATTTACCAGGAGAAGCTCAAAGGAAGAGGTGGAGTTGTCCGAAAGAAAAAGGTTGACCTGGTGAAGGAAATACAAGAGAATGTGTTCACCTTTGATCTGGCATAAATCTATGTTGCTGCCACAAGAAACAACCCCGCCTCAAACAAAAAAGGCCAAAGACGGGGAGGAGGGAGGAGAATTATTTAGAATAATGAATACCAGGATGTAAATTTGAGGGGAAATAATGCTGACTATCATGAAAACCTTGGACAGAAGTATCCATTGGGCTGTGGAACAGCTGTAGATTGTGCCCAGAAAGCCAGCTGTGTCCTGGGCTGCATCCAAAGCAGCATAGCCAGCAGGGCAAGAGAGGTGATTCTCCCCTCTATCTGCTCTGGTGAGACCCACCTGGAGTGCTGTGTCCAGCTCTGGGGCCCCCAACATGAGAAGGACATGGACCTGTTGTAGAGAGTTCAGAGAAGGCCACAAAGGTACTCAGATGGCTGGAGATTGTCTCCTGTGAAGACAGGCTGAGAGAGCTGGGGTTGTTCAGCCTGGAGAACAGAAGGTTCCAGGGACACCTTAAAGCACCTTGCAGTACCTGAAGGGAGCCAACAGGAAAGCTGGAGAGGGGCTTGCATGAGGGCATGTAGTGATAGGATAAGGAGCAGTGTTTTTAAACTGAAAGAGTTTAGGTTTAGATTAGATATAAGAAGTTTTTGACTGTGACGGTGATGAGGCACTGGCATAGGTTGCCAAGAGAAGCTGTTAATACGCCATCCCTGGAAGTGTTCAAGGCCAGATTGGATGGGGCTCTGAGCAACCTGGTTTAGAGGAAGGTGTCCCTGCCCATGGCAAGAGGTTTGCCATGATTACATGGTTTACCATGTTTAGATTATCTTTAAGATTCAGACCAAACAATTCTGTGATCCTATGATTCTATGACCTGATTATGGAAGAATTCATATAAAAGCTGCTGCTATTTTCTGGGTTTGCTGCAATTTATGGCAAAAGTTCGATTTTTTTTTATTAGGTGGATTCACTAAAAATATAACAAATTATATTTCATTTATCTGGAATCTGATTTCTCTCATATTGTCAAAATAATCTTTCTTTTCTTTGTCAAACTTTGTTCTAATTCTGTGTTCATTCTTGAGGCTCCCTGCTGTGCACTTTAAAAGGGAAGGTGTGGGTCCTGGAAGAATTTGCACAGCACAGGAAGGAAATATAATCAGGGTAGGACTTAATTTAACTTCCCAGGGGTTTTTGATCCCACCTTAACCTTTGCACTATCAAGTAAAACAGAATACATTGTGTGCTTAGCAGTGAAAACAGATAAGGGCTCCTTGGTCAAAATCAACTGAGCAACAGCACTGATCGACCATCTCAGCATGTTTCTTTTTGTAATCCTGTAATCTTCCAGTTACTGAGATACTTCCAGGATCCAGCCCACCGTCAGGTGTAGGACTGAACCTCCAAAAAGGCAAAGGAAAATCACAGCCAAGTCAAATTTTCCTATACTTAAAATTTTGGTTTTGAACAAAGAACATCAAGCCCTTTGAGCATGATGAGCTTATTAAACACAGTAAAGGTTACTGAATTTGGGAAATGCCCACACTTGCTGGTTGGTGGAGTTCCTGGATGGTGGAAACTTATGTCTCACCTCAATGCCTGGTCTTTACCCATCTGCATCTGTAAATTTATTTGTGGGTGACAGAAGGCAGTCTGGTCTTACCCTCTCTCTCCTGTACATTAGCAAGAAGGGAGCTCTGGTGCTGAGGATAAGCCAGAGTCAGACCCGATACTGCAGAGCCGCTTGGCTCTTACACAGTGCTTGGCTCCAGCAGCTCAATCCTTACACAGACCTTCTCGGAGGTCCTCCTAAACAGTATTGAAATACCTCTGCTGAAAAGGACTCTGGGAAATCTGGGATTGTCAAGTTTTAAAATACAAGGAGGATGTAATCCCTGAATTATTGTATGACTTGGAAGTTCTCTGGTCCAACCAGAGAATCCAGTCCTGAGAATACAGTAGGGAAAAGCAGCTCATGACAAGCCTAGAGCAACATGGGTCTGCTGGCCTCCTCCCTTAATCCTAGAATGTGGATAGCAGAGATCCACTGAGGTTCTGATTCCAACCTTCTGCATTTTCACATTGCTGCATAATGACCAATAACAATAGGTACTGAGCTGGTCTTTCTCCATCAACTTCCCCCTGGAGAGGAAGAAAGGATATTTATTCTTTAGGCTGATTCCTGACTAGCAGAACGAATCAATCCAGGATTCCTCCACTGTCCACTGTCTCCTAGCAGTTCGTATCTATGAAACCTTATGTTCCTTTCCACATCTCCTCCATCATTTTTTCATATCCACCTGTGCTTCAGCCATAACCACCCACACCAGTTTGTGCTTCTCCCCTTCCCTCACCTCTTCCTTAGGGAGCAGTGAGCACAGCTTTCAGTGCTCTGCTTGCCATCCCCTCTGATTTCCTGTCTGTGCCTTTCTGATCCTGCCCCATAACCATTCTGTTTTTTCATTTGGTTTCCTCTACAGTCACCTTTTTTCCTCCTTCTCTCTGCCTTCTGCTTAGTCCTGCAGCCCAGGAAAGCTCTAAGGCTTTGCTAGGGCTGGGCTAGTGAGGGCTTAGTAGGTACTGGAGTAGGTACTAGATGGGAAACAGCGCATGTTATGTGCAGCTGCAAACTGTGTTTTTGGGCAACTGTCAGAATAATTGTCAGAGTAAGGTCTATGTTCCCCTCTCCAGAGTGGTGAGGACATGAACTCCTTTATCTTTTCTCTTTATCTCAACAGTAATTTTCATAAAAGGGTGTGGGAACAAACATGTTTGAGACCTTTGCCTTTCTGATAGATTTGTTGAAATGAGCTAGCAGGTAAGAGAGGATGCGGTATAATTGCCCTTTTCCTGGAAAAAAGAGAAACCTGCTAAAAACAGTGGTGGGTGTTAATAATTTGGCAGATAGGTGATGGATCCAAAAGCTTTGCTTTAGGCTGTGGTCTGGACCTTCCTGCAGCTGCAGGGGTTGGATTATGCCAAAGCACAGGGATGGCTATGGCTTGCATTCGTATGTGCTCACTTAAATCTCTCTGTTCCTGATCTTGGACAGTTTCCTACATCTTAGCAGCATCCTGTCCCTTGGGATCATGGAGATTTCCCAGTGAGGGATTAGGGGGCTTGTGTGGATAGTGAATGTTTCATTATTGTACCTTGGAGCCCGCATCTTCTGGCTTCCACACTGAATTTTGGGTTTCCTACCTAAAATATATGGTGACAATGTTAAGGACATTTATAGTAGTAATGAAATTATTCATGTTGTGGATCATTTGAAATTAAATCTCTTACTGTACTTAAATTATAAATATATTGCCTTATAAATCTCTGTATAGATTTCATTAATAGTTGATTGTGCTTGGTTTGTATTATTTTTTTCATTATTACCTCAGGGTACTGGTCAGCATCCTACAATTTACAAAGAAAATTACCTAAAACAATGAAAATTTCTTGCCTTTTATTATAAACAAATCTGAAAAAATAGCTGATGAATCATCACAGAAATTTTGTCCAATCTGATGATTAATTGTACTGTATTTAGACAAATCAGTGCATGCTAGCACATACTTTCTCTCCAAAGTCTGTAGCCCACAGGCATTTGTAATCTCAAGCTCCCTAAAACAGCCAAGCAATTTCAAAGTTTATTTTGTTGTTCTGAAGCCTTTTGTCCTGTTCTGGCAGAGACCAGAACCAAAAAAAGTCAACAGTGGGGGTGCAGCTGGTGGAAATGTCCCTAAAGGCTCATATTGCTCAACCTGTCAATTTTGTATATGAGTTTTGAAAGTGAAAATAAATAAAACCAAATGTAGGCCTTTACTGTAACCACATTTTATTTCATCTCTAGCACAGACTGGCCTTAAATCCAGAGTGGCTCCTCCAGCCTGTTCCTCTGGCACAGCAGTGAGAGTTTTCTGTGGTTAGTATGCAACAAAAGCCAATCCATCAGCTGATCCCTCCCTCGCGTGTGTCCCTTTTGCAGCCTTGGACAGCCAAAATACCTACCAGTCAGCTGGGCTTGGGGCATAATTCAGCCAGACTGCAAAGAGCACAGAGCAGCATGCAGCGGCAGTCAGCGTCCTTCCTCTGTGACAAGCCAAGTTGGTTTTTCATTTCCTGAGTGTGAAAATAATTTTGACACGTGGACTTCAATGATACTCTGAGATGGTCTTGCTCCAGGTTTTCTGAGAGTATCATGCCTTTTTGTAAGGAATGGCTGTGATCACTGCAGAAGGTCAGCTTGTGCCATGCCTGTCAGAGCCGTTTTCTGTCCAACCTTATAACTCAGTGCAGGTTTCTGGCTGCTGTCTCACAACTTTTTCATGGCTGTCCAATGGCAGCCTGGTGCAGGCTGGGATGCTGGCAAAGATCTGACTCATCTCTTTTGTTTGTTGCTTTTTTAAGCAATGATTTCCCATGGACTTCCTATGTCTTCTAAGGGAAGTCCAGGTCTAATTAAGTTAAAACGCTCAAGGACTTTTATGTGAGTAGAATTTCATCACCTTCAGGTTATAAGTGGAGACACTTAACCTTTATTAGTATTCCAAGAATAGCCATTTCTATCCAGATAAAAACACTTACCCATGATGCCTGCTTGTCTGATATAAGTATTAGGAATATGTGCAGTTTCTTAATGTTAACTTACATGGTAGTTTTTATTGTCTCCTCACTTGTGGAGCAAGTTCCCCTCATAGCACCCAGTCTAGAAGTGGGTGCAAAGAAATAATAATTAATAAGTGCAAAGAAAATTAAACAAAGCTTGAGTTTTGTTACCTTTAGTCTTACAATTCACTGAACTGGTACAGCAGCACACACACAAGGAACCAGACTCCTTGGAAGGACCCTTCCTTGGCTGGATGAGAAGTATCTGGAGAATTTGGGACCTTAGCTACCATTTTAATCTGCTTGCCTCCATCAGTTCCTCTTCTCAGGAAGAAGTAATTATATAAGGCAAAGCCTGGTAGCCCATTAAAGAAGACACCTCTTTTCTGAGATCCAGTAAATGAGGCTGATGGACTGATCGCTGTGCAGAAAGCATGTGGAAGTTGCAGCTGAGGTTTTGTGTTCTTCCTGCTATATGCCAAACCCTGAGCAAGCCTGACCATTGCAGTGTCAGTAGATTTTCGATAATGCTGTGCAAGTACATTCCTCCCTTACTGAGCAAGTATCTTACTCTTCAGAGAGAAGTCCTTTTGGAGGAGTAAATGAGGAGAAGGAGGATGAAGCTGCAATAGTTGAGTGGGAGGGGTTGTGTTTTTCAACTCCTGTCAACTTAGGAGCTTTTGAGGTCCTTCTGGTGGTGTCTCTTTTTCTCCACAGATTATAAATATGCAGTCATTTTCTATCTCAGCTAGTAAAGGAAGTTCATGCGAATCAAAGAGTGATGTCCTTTTGCTTCATGCTAGTATACGTATCAATGATCCAGTGCCGTCATTTGTTCTGCTCTTTTGTTGCTTTTGACCAGTGTGATGTGAATACTGGTGGGTATAATTGCTGTCTGTTACTCATATATGGTAAGTGTAAAAAGGCCATTAATTTTATAGATGTAAACAAGTAACTGCCCAAACTCACAGCACAGGACAAGACTTTGGCAGTGGCCAAAGAGGTTTTACATGGAGCTTGATGAAGCAAAAGCTTTGATTGCAGTGGATTTCTGTTTGATTTCATGTCAGAGGCAGCAGTGGGGCAAGACTACACCAGGAGGGTTGCAAACATAGCCACAGGAGCATTGGTAATTGCCAAGGAAAAGCTATTAGGCGAGGGAGAGAGACTTTTGGGTAGGAGGGAAGTAAGGAGAGATTTAGAGCTGTGAGGAAACATTGCATAATGTTTTTCACTCCCCTCTGTGCTTTGGGGAATGAACATTCTCTGTAAACAAACAATAGCACTTTAGAGATAGCATTGCTGGCTCCACTGTTTTTTCTAATGGGAAATAGCTCACAAGTCAGCATTGCTAACCAGGACTGTCAGAAAAGGGAACACTACTTAGCCTTTTTAAAGAAGTAACTGCTTATTGAATGAAAGGATTAAAGGATATTTCTGTTTTCTAATATCTGAGACATGTTAAAACTAATTCCTTCCAAAATGTCTAAAGGAATCATAGAATCATGGAATGGTTTGGGTTAGAAAGATCCTTAAAGATTATCTAGTTCCAACCCCCCTGCCATGAGCAGGGACACCTCCCACTAGGTCAGATTGCTCAAAGCCCCATGCAACCTGGCCTTGAACACTTCTAGGGATGGCAAGTCCTCAAACTCTCTGGGCAGCACTCTGTTGTAATGCCTCACCATCTTCCCAGTAAAGAATTTCTTTCTAATATCCATTATCTAAACCTGCCCTCCTTCAGTTTGAAAGAGCCATTATCCCTTGTCCTTTCACTACATGTCCTTGTAAAAAATATAAATGTTATTGCAAAAAGCATCACTGGTATCTAGTACCACTTTCCCTGGGCATCAAATGTGCCGTATTTTGCTTGTCTCTAACCGTTTTCTAAAATGAGCCTCGCAGTTAAGAGATTGTCTTCCTTGTGGGACTTTCAGAATGCCTTCAGGATGGCCAAGATTTAACCAGTTCTGGGGACCAGAGCAGGGTTCTTCATATGGCTGACATGGTACACTGTGTAGCTTTAGAAGTCCTGGGGTACTACCACGAACTCAGTCAGGATAAAACCAGAAAAGAAAAGATAACATCCCTGGCTTAGGGATGAGAAAAGGTCTTGCATAGTGTGAATGAACATACTCAAGCCCTTGGATGGATTCTGCAATGACTTGCAGTTTGCTAGATCCTGCAGTCCAGTTTGGGCAGCTTGACTGGATTTGCTGACATCTAGACAGAAATACTGCTTCAGTGACAAATTAAGAAGCTGTAACTCTCCCTGAAGTTTCCTGGACTCTTACAGATGTGCTCAGTGGCACAATAAAATCTAGTCTGACTTCCACCTTAACTAAAGGCAGCTGTAGTGAAACCTGTGATGTTAATGGACTGAATATGAGACTGCAGCTCTGAAACCCTAATGAATGCAGGTTGAAGCACTGCCCACTTTTAATTACCCCCACGAAACTAACAGCTCTCTGAAGGTTACTATTTAACCAGAAATAATGGTACAGCATCTACATTCTGGATTGAAACTGCTGAGGCAGTTAATTTTTACTAAGGTGTATTTCTTGTGGTTTTGTCCCCATGCATGACTGAACCCACGCAGAATGGCAGGTTCTCGGAAACAGGTGAGTTTTCTGGTCTGGAAAAACATTGTGCCTCTGCCCCACACAATGCCCATGTTACATGACTTGATCAAAATTACTTATATTTTTAGCTTTACATTTTAATTGAATCCTTGTTGTTGAGTCCCAAGGAGATTAAAGGAAAACTGCCTAGTTTCTTTTTGTATCTCTGAAGCAATTTATCAATTGTAATCCCAAGGGAGCTGGAGCACACATGATGATAAAGGCAAAATAAAGGTGTTAAAGGTTGCTGAGGTTTCATTTCTCCTTCAGAATGCTTAAGCTGCATCTTTTCCACAGAAAAATCAAGTTAATTCATTTTGTTGCCACTTGGATGTTTCTTATTTACTACTGGTCCATCTAGACCAACCTGTTCCTCTTAACATTCAGAGCTCTACCTTGCTGTTCTCAAAGGCACAAATAAGCTTTTGCTCCTGTTACCTCATGGAATCATAGAATGGTTTAGGTTGGAAATGATGAGAGATCATGTAGTCCACCCCCTTGCCATGGACAGGGACACCTTCCATTAGACCATCTTGCTCAAGGCCATCCAACCTGGCCTTGAATACCTCCAGGGAAGGTGCATCCACAGTTTCTCCGGGCAATGTGTTCAAGTGCCTTACCACCCTCATAGTAAAGAGTTTGTGTGTCCTTGAGAGAAACCTGGCTGCTACTCTTCCCTGTTCACTCATCAGCAAAGCTTCTGCTAAGTTCAGTTTGTGGAGCTTGTCTGTTGCTTCTGCCTGTCTTGGAGAGGGGATTTTTGGACAGATGAACCCTCTGCCAATTTTGGGCATGTTATTTTGACTAATTGGCCAGCTCATCTCTGTGGGTACGTTGTTGTTAGGAGGGAGAGCACAACTCTCCTGAGGATCATACAAAATGAGAACATATCTGTGACCCCTGACTCTAAAGTCTGATGTGTCTGTTTCCCTTTGCATCTCAAAACCACCATGAATTCACTCAACTGTCTGTCAGAGTTGGTCATTGCATACTCCATCTGCAAAGGGACTTCCAGCTCACTACTACCGGGATCCCCTTCTGAATGCTTGAACAGCTAATGGGAGGCCACAGAGCCTCAACCAGGTTCAGGAACTTGCTTCAGCTGGGTGCCTAAAGGCATTGGAAATTTAGGTGTTTTATTGAAACTGAGCCCTTGGCTCTCAGATTCAGCATTAGTGAAATGCAAGGCTTGCTTAGATACATGCCCACTTCCTGATGTGGTTGTGTCACGAGAGAGGTCACTTTCCCCACATGGATTACCATTTCTGCTCCTCCTGATGATTTCCCTTGAGAAGCTGGTAGTGCCATTAGGATGTTAGTCTAAAATAAGCCACCTGATTTTGCCTGAAGTAAAGTAAGGAGCAATTAGCATCAAATACATAAGGAAGGGAGCACAAATTCTGAGAGGGCTGTCTCTCCATGCTTGGTTCTCAGTCACCAACTAGGCTATCTAAGCCAAGCCAATCCAATGGCAGCTGTGGGAGTCCTACTCCCAAGGAGCATAGTGAGAGTAGTCACCAGATTTTGGAAGACTCAAGCTGAACTCCTTCTACTAGCAAATCCTGAGCAGGGATTGGAGACCAACACACTGCCCCCCTGATTCAAGGGCCAGAGTCAGGGGGCAGTGGGTAGTTGCCCTTTCCACTTTTATATGAAATAACTCTCTGTTCCATCAAGCCACAGGACCAGCAGTGGGTAGACAGTTGGGTTTCAGCTTCTGCTGTGAGCACGGGATGTCTTTCAAAGGTTAAATAGCTGGTGGACTCCCTTCAGTACTGAAGAGATGTGAATATATGAGGTGCACAGCTAGACACTTAACAGGTGTCTTCATTTTGCATGGAAAATGTTACCTTCAAACAATAGCATTCTTTCTAAAAGCATATCACAACCTGAAATATATGCAGTGACATTACTAATTTGCACTTTTAATTCCCAGTTAAAAACTACTTTCTAAACATAGATGGCAGCAGTACAGTACTCCCTTTTTATGAAGATTGACATCTGTGAATACTGTCTTTGAGGCAAGGCATGTGTATGTGATTAGTTCATTGGTTATTGGCACAGTGTTAAAGAATTACACTGAATAAATGAACCGTTATTTTCCTTTTTTGCCTTTCTGATCTCTCTGTGTGATTGTGACTTGATCAGTGTTGAAGTCAGCACTTTTATTTTTCTTCTTTTCAAAGTAAAGGGCATTTTCATTAGGAATCCCACAGTTGACTGTGGGAAGATATCTGTCCCCTAGAAGAGTCATGTGAGATAAGCCCTTGCCAGAGTGAGTAGCCCAATTATCTTTGATTATCCATCACTCATATGGCCTTACAATGGAGGTTGTTTTCAAGCTGTTTCTCCCTAATATTTCGCATTGGAAGGCCAAACCATGACCGGATCTGAACTTTCTGGGGCTGAGCAATAGTTGAGAGATGTAAGCAACAAAAATGCATCTCTCCGTTTTTCCAACTGTTACTAATCGCTGGCACAACTCCTGCCTTTGTGAGCAGATAACAAGGCGAGAAAAATGGGTGCCTCCTCCTTCCAAGGGGAGTCCTCGGGTTAGAGCCCTTGATTTGCACTGATTAGACAGCACTGTGAGCAATGTAAGCAATTTTCTCTGACACAGGTATAGAGGATAAGTTGCTTCTTTTGGGGTTAGTGCAGCCTGAAAGAAACTTCAGCAAAATCCCAGAGTATCAGAGCAGAGATCAGTCAACGTAAATAATACTGTCCTGGGTATTGAAAGAATCCCTGCTACAGATACTGTTTTTGATAACAACAGCAGAGAGGTGAAAAAGAAGCCACAAATCTAAAACATGTTTCAAAAATGAACTCTTCCAGCTCCTAATTTTATTTAAAAAGAAGGCACTTTTGTTTAAACCCTGAAGACCTTTGCATTGAGAAGTGATTAACCTTAGTGCAGTCAGCTATGTTATTGTCCATGTAAACACTTCACATTGAAGTTACATCCAAACATTTAATTTTTCTGTTTCACTTCTCGTAATTTTTCCTGATTTTCATTTGGTGTATGTCAAAAACTGGAATGAGATATTCATGGGAAAAAAAAAGAAACACTGTTACAAAGGCAGATTTGGCTTGATCAAAGCAAATGCCATGGCCAATATTGATCCAGTCAGATCGGAGTTCTATGGGCTAGAGAAGTGACCCAAAATATCTAGCTCTGGAGTAGCCATCCCCGTCACTGACACTGGTAGCTGGGTAAGAAGGATCATGCTTTCACTGTTTGGATGGCCAGGAGCTATAAGCTCCTCAGGAAAGAATGTGTAACAAGGCTTATGGTAAAACCATCAGCCTTCTACTGCATTTATTAAAATGCTTTAACTAGAAAACTCTTCTGCACTAAGGCAGAGTTTGCTCCCCAAAGCAAAGATGTTTCACAAGTGTTAAATGTGCAACACTGGTGGCTACTGAGTAAAGTTGCCATTAAGGATGTTGAGCCTTTTGGTTTGAAAATGAGAATTTGCCTTGCTATTAGCAGTCCCTTGAGGTCTCATTTTTGTATCAGTGAATTGCCTGGTTTTGTACTCAGCAGCTCACATCCCTCCATTTTCAAGTTCACCTGTTTTCTTTTATCTTGGAATTACTAGTTTTATTACAAGGCTTATTTTTCTTCTCTTTCTTTCCTTTTCTTTTCCTCTCTTAGGGGATTGTTTATCACCATCCATGACAAAGGTCATATTGCAACAATGCTAAACTCTTGGCCTGAAGAAAATATTAAGGTATGTGGCACGTTTTCTGTGGACTGGGAAATTACAGGGAGTTTGATGCAAAATGGGATTTTTAGTGGAACTGCTTGGCTTCATTTACAGAACTGGCTACTTAAAAGGACAAGCAAAGAATGTTTCCATTCCTCAGAGAATTTTCACGCTGAACTTCAGTTCAGTTTCAATTTCCAGTCAAGTTGGAACTTCAGGAACTCTGTCATGATATGTATGCAGTCAAAAACAACTTTTTCAGAGGTAGCAGGATCTTGGTCAATAAAAAAAAGTGCATGATAATAAATTTGTACAGAATAGGGGCCCTAGTGAAAAAGTAAGATACGTGTATTGAATAACTGTGTGGCTAACTTGCACCAAAGCTCTTTAAGATATCTCTGTAACCAACATGCTTGTGGAACTCCTTCCCACATCTAGTGAGTCATGCAGCATCAAGAACACTGGCAACTCTGCAAGTCATGTTTGATACCCAGCAGCTGAAAACACTACTGACGCCCCACCCAAAAAGTGTTCTTGTGAAGTGTTTTTCACTAGAGCTCGGGGCTGGGCAAGTCCCTGGCGTGAAATAAAGTCAACACTTAAGACAGGTCTTGCCAGTCACCTCACCTTATTCTATCAGTTTGAAAGTACGTGTTCCTGGGAATTTCCATGGCTATTGACAGAGTTTTGGTCCCCTATCAGTCATCTGCTTTGTCCAGGAACAAAGGTTTGGCAGCTGAGAAAATCTTGCAAGCATTTTCCATTTCTAAGGGAAAAAAAAAAAGGGAAATTGAACACGTTTTCAAAAAAAGTGATCACATTCATATAAATTTGTGTTTGGAACCATGGAGAAGAGAGGCAGCCTAGGTATTTTGTCCTTGCTCTGTCCAACAAACTCAGTATTTCCATTTGTTTCCGACTTGGGACTGTGAGCAGAACTCATTATGGCTAATAGATATGTTTTTGCAGATGGGAAAACTGGCACAGAAAGATTAGAGACTGTTGTTGAAACATCCCCTCTGGCACCCAAAACAGACCATAGGAAGGGCAATGGTCCATGAGATTCAGACTATCTACTTTGCAGGTTTGCCAGACTACAAAGGCAGCTCATTTTAGCAGTATCACTGTTATGGACCACAGGGTTCCCTGTGTCTTTGTGCACAGACTCCATGCCTGAACTGGTAGGCACTTGAACACTCAAGATTTTGAGATAAGTAGGGAGGCACCTGGACTGCACCTAAGTCCCTGGAGGGACCATGGGTTTTTTTGAAAGGCTAAACACCCCCACCATTGAACACCACCCACTAAAGACAGTGCAGAAATACCTGGAGATGCTGCCCACATTTTGCTCATTAGATTTGGCTCATTAGAGCTTTGTGGCAACTGTGTTTACTGCAGAAATGGGAAATCTGGGCCAAATCCTGTATCCTGTGCCTAGAAGGGCTGGAAGGGTGCTGGTGCTCTGCTTAGCTTAGCAACGCCTCCACCAAGCTCTAATGAGCCACACCTTCAACCATCCTGTCAAAGCTGGGCTGCCCTGAAAGAATCACAGTACTAGAAGCAGAACAAGTGAGAAGAAACCATTTCTGGTCATACTTAGGTGGGAATGTGGGGGTTTTGTGTCTCTTCCAGGATGGCTAATGAATCCTGACATGAAGAAATATTGGATAAAATGCTGGCCATCCTCAGCAGTGCCTTCCCTTGCCAATTTTCTCTCTGGTTCCTTAGCCTTGTACTCTTTCCTTCACAATGGCCCAGCTAAAGCAAAAGGAATGCAAAGAATCGTACAGGATGGGTGTCATCCTGGCAGCTGTGAATTCAAGCCACCTCAAAGTGAGGATGGTGTAGAAACATGTATTTTATTCCAAGACAAGCATGCTGCTGTGCAAGCTACTGCACTGGCCTTCCATCCTGCCTTCCCTCCCTTCTTTCCTCCCTCCTTCTGTCGGATGCCTGCCCTAGTAGTGCACTTGGGATGTTTAATCCCTATCAGGATTACTGCTGTACAGGGCTGTTCAAAATCCTTCCTATGGAGTGCTTTCTGTTGGTTCACTCAATGCACAGCATCAGTTCATCCTGTAAAGGCTGACCTCGTGCAGTCAGTGCAGAGAACTGGGAATGCCAACAGCAGCACTTGCCTCTCTGCATTGCCTTGGCGGCTTGGAGATCAGCATAGTGCTCTGGATCACTCTGCTGGGCCACACACCTCCTACTAAGGCACTGCAAACCTGGACTGGTTAACTGGATACAGCCTATAGTCCAGAGTCATCTCAGTTAATATCAGCTGCCTGGGGACTTAGTGCCTAGTCTCATATTGTGAGTATTTCTGCAGTGCCCATGAAGAGGGAACTGAGCTTTTCAAAGAGAAATAACCCATTCATCTGTTCCCAAAACAGCTGCTGGAGAGCGGAGATGCACTCTGGAGGTTTTTCTCTCTCCCCATCAGATGTCAAATAAGTAGAAACCATTTAGACAGCTGGTGTAAACTGCACACCTAACCTTTATACAATGACTTCACTGGAGTCTCAAGAAAATTTGTATCACACATGGAAGTAGAAAACAGGTTCCTAACTGTTAAACCAGTAACCTGCTACCTTCAGGTAGACAGGTCTGCCCTGCTCAGCCAGAGATTAATGTCCTGTTTGTTGAGTTCTAATCATATGAACGTGAGCGAGTAAAACCATTACTTTAATGTGCTTGTGTATCAGGTGCTCACAGAAACTGTGCTCTTTTTTGGGGTCTTTTTCAAATCCAAAGAGCAACAAATAAATGTGAATCCAGTTCCCCCTCTGTTACAAATAGCAATGCATGTCTCCCATGCTGTATTTTCTGTTCCGATTCATTTTTCAGTGTTGTATTGAAGAGCTTTGGTAACTATAGAGTGCTGCAGCACATCTCAGGCTGAAGAATTTTTCTCTCTCTGGTGGATATCTGAGTGCTATTGAGAAGTTTTTAGGATTGCCTGAGAACATTTATTTGTTTGGATGAAAGGGAATCAGTACTCCAGATCGGTATTTTGATTCATTAGAACTTAATTTTGTTTTAATATTCTCTGCATAGTTTGAATATTAACTCCATTTAATTTCAGGTTAATCTGTAGCAGGGTATGTGCTTGCTGTTTTCTCTATTCCCATTACTGCCTTTCAATCCCAATTGCATCCTCTGGGTGTGGTAAAGAAGTGAGCGCACACCCAAAACCAGATGGAGCCCACCCAAAAAGAGACTTTCTCATTGCTAACACTTCACATTGACTCAGAAGGAAAAGCAAATAGGAAAATGTTCAAATATGTGTATAGTTTATGTTGAATAAGAAAGGACACTGAAATATGTTACTTCCACACATGCAGTTCCTAAGCATACTTTTTTCTTCTAGAAAAAGAGATGAAAAAAATCAAGGCCAGATCTCATTTCTGATACTTGTTGTAGTACAGCTAGGAATGCACAAACAGCCGTGCTGCTTGGGCTCTGATACAGTGAACTGAAGTATTGTCCAGCAGAGCTGCTGTTGTCCCACACTGTGAGCTTCTACCTGTCAACCGCACTTTCTCTACCCCCAGAATGAGCAGCCCCCTGTTGCTAACAGCTAATTAACATGGTGTCATGGAGCAAATATCCATTGCACAATGCGTCTGCAAAGTGGCATCAGTGTGGAAACAGTGGAGCTGGGTTTGCTTCTAGAGCCTTGGCAACCCCATACAACAGTCTCTTTTGGTCCTCCTAGGCTATCGTGGTGACAGATGGAGAGAGGATTCTTGGTTTAGGAGACCTAGGAAGTTATGGCATGGGTATCCCAGTTGGAAAGCTGGCTTTGTACACAGCTTGTGGTGGAGTTCACCCACAGCAATGTCTCCCTGTCCTGCTGGATGTTGGCACAGACAATGAGGTAAGACAATTTTTCATAAATCTGACATGGGGGGAGAAAGAATCAAGATTAGTGCTTAACTGAGGCCAGTTCCCTAAATGTGGAGACAAAGCTGGAGACATCCAAGACGAGATGATGGCTAGACCAGCACTGCAGGAAAGTGGGAAGGTTTAATTCCTGTTTGATGCTTGAGAACCTTTTGTTCTTATGGGGAACTGAAATAAACACTGTGTAGACTCATGGTCCCCTGGTGGGAAGACTCAGAGTGTTACCAGTTGGAGCTGAATGCTCAGCTCCACCTTTCAGCATGGCAAGGTGAGTTGACAGGCTTCATACAGAAAGTCCCAGAATTATTCTTCCTCTGGTAATTGTGAGTAAACGGGCAGATATTTGTGTCTGTGTAGAGATAACTATATTCCAGAAATGGAGAATCCCTGGTGAGCGGTTTGGGAATGATTAATGTCACTGTTTTGTTAGATTGCACATGTTACTGCACATGATAACCAGGCAAGAGGATTCCATCTGTTTGCAGATTTTTGCCTTATGACTCTGGCTCAGAAAGGCCGCAGTGAAACATTTCAGCAATGCCAGAATGGACATCTGTGAGGATGTCTTTTTAAAATTAATATCCTATAGCTATTTGTGATGGCCCGGGTTTGTCCATTTTTGTAAAATGTACTTGTGCTTCACATGACCCCATGTAAACCAAACGCACATTTCTTGAGGGAAATAACAAATCTGGGGTATAAGAGCTTTGACTTTGTGTATGAAGATGAATTAATGCTGACATTTTCAGACATGCTGATGCTCACTGGACAGCTAGGTCTTTTGCACCTCTTTCAGTCCTGCCCCAAGTCTCTCACACTGGACACTTGAAAAGAATGAAAGAATGCAAAAGCAGTGCCCATAGATGACATCTGAGAATCTCAATCACCTCTTTGGTCTCTGGTCCCAGGATTATGTTACCATTTAGCATAGCAGCCTGTCATGGACTTGTGGAATACAGGGTGTGCTCATCTCAGCCTGATTCATGGTCTTTCCTGAAAAGGGAGAACTCTGAGTTTGGACCCACTGAGGCTAAAGCAGGATTAAGTCTCAGTCTCTCACTTCTTGCAGTCTTCAGTCAATACAGCATTGTACTCGACTGTGGATCCTTCATCTCTTCCTTCTCCTCCATGCTGATCTGCACACCACCAGTGCTTTGAGCCTCCCAGCTGGAGTTTCCCCTCAGAGGGAGCTAGGTGAAAGTGTTTGCCTTCCCATGGCAAGCTTCTGATGGTGCACATCCATCTGTTTCTATCTCAGCAGCTAGGGGACACTAAAATCCAAAGTGGCACCAATGATTTTTAGGCCTCTCCAAGGGTCAGATGGCATCAGAAAAAGGGACTTACAGAATCTGTCTTGGGCCCTTTTTTTTCTGCCCAAGATTAGATGTAATTTATGTGTTGAGGAACTTCTCCGTAAAGGCAGTTTCCACATCTGGGGTTAAGATATAGAAGCCTCTGTTTTCCAGCAATATGAACAATGTATTTCCTCACAATATAAATAATTTGTTTGCTTATTTATTTAATGGCTTTCTCATGTGCATAAACCCAGATTAACTGAACCCTAAGCACATCCTAGGAGCATCCTGCCCCCAGGTAAACTCATTTATCACTGCATAAATAAGATACCTCTTATAAGCATTCATCCTGTTCATCTCTGCGTATTAATATCTGGTGAGCCAAGGGTGACTGTGTTGCTAACACATGAACCTCAGGTAGAATGCAGTAAATATAGCCATTGTATTATATTTTTAGCATCAGTTGCCAGCTTGTCTTTCTGACAGTCCATAATACTTTGTACATGCTTTCAGCAAATCAGTCTTTTTTCAGAGCTTGGCATTTCTCAGCTTGTCTGTGGCAGAATTTTGTACTCCATGAACAGGCCCCAGAGCACATGGTGCTGTAGAAGCAACCAGTGAAGTAATGTAAATGGGTCTCCTTTCTGCTTTGTGGCCCTGAAGAGCCCAAATGAATCAAACTCAGAGGGAAACCTCTTTCATCTTTCCTTCTAAGGCAAAACAGCTGTGGCTGTAAAAACAGATCTGATATTAGCATACCTGCGAATATTTAGGGCCATATGGCTGCAGGACAATAGGTTTGAGATGGCTCATTGCCACTCATGTGGATGGTTCAGTTCCTGAAATTGGAGGGGAAGTAAAGTTCTTTGCAGTGACTCACAGAGGTGTTGGCCCACCTGTCTCCTGCCAGTGTTTATCTTGTAATTTTCCCCAGAATACATGCTGTTTCCATGCTGACCCAGTCCTTTTTAGATGCCTTATGGATGCTGACTCAACACCTGCTGGATTGGTTGGAGGAGTGGCCTGATTATATGTTCCTAGTGGGAACCAAAATATAAATTAATCTGTTGTATGAAAATACCTTGACTTTACACCTGCTAGATAACCAAGGTGAGTGCTAGGCAGGTGCAGGTCTTGGAAACATTCTGGCATCTCATCACTGATTCTGATCAACTCGGTGCTGTCACCTAAAAAGCCTAAATGACACGTCAGTTCAAGTTACATCAGGCAGTCTTCATTGCACAAAGCACTGTTTATGGTCAATAGCTGTCCTGGTAACCTCAGTGCAAAATTAAGAACTGAATGCACACTAAACACTCCCCACACAAGGTCAGTTTTATTCACTAGGGATGAGGCACCTTGGCAGAGAGCCTTTGGTAGAGCTGTTCTGGGGGTGCAGAGCTCCATTTCCTATGGCAGTCAAGAAGTGTTGCATCCCTCTGACTTTATTTACGCTAAAAGATAGTCTGTAGCTTTCCATGGAAGCACTTTCTGCTTGGGAAGAGATGTGTGAGCTGGCCTTCACTGCATAGCAAGTAAAATTAATATGACCACATCAGACAAACTTTTTTGGTAGGCTGGGACATAAATCTCCGTCCATCCGCAGAAGAGAAGATGTCAACAGAATTGCTTTATGTCCTAGGCTCTCCTGAATGATCCACTCTATATTGGACTGAAACACAAGAGGGTTCGTGGGAAACAGTACGACGAACTGATTGATGAGTTTATGCAGGCAGTTACCAACAAGTAAGTGGGGTTATATACATGGCTCCTCTGGGCTGCTTCCGTTTAAGAACAAATGTTGCAACTCCTGAAATAAACATTAGTATAATTGATCATCCAAGCAAAGGAGGGTCATTTCAATGCAAGTCTCCTGGGTGGTCTGCAAATGACTCTTTGTGCTTGAGCACTCTGTGTCAAAAATATTTGTCTCTGGAGAACTGAAATGGGACTGACTATTTATAAGCATTTCCTATCCACATAGGCCAGAGGTGTCAAACATATGTCCTGTGGGCTGTATCTGGCCTCTGTCATGCATTTATGAGCCTCATTCAGCAGAGTCAGAACCTAAAGTTTGGTTTGTTTACGCTTTATAAAGGAAGTTTCTAGCTCTCGCCATTGTGAAGGAAATCATCTAAATGGAAATGGCATGTTCCTTCACACGGTGTGGAGCCTGCGGACTGCCTCTCTATGGCTTTGTCAAAAACAGGAACTTTCCTGCTGGCATCTAAGTCTGTGGAGTGAGAAGGCCAGGATTATAAGCATTGTTCTTTTAAGGGTGGGACAAACCAGCTGCATACTTCCATTTGTACTCACTAACTGGGATAAAGGGTCTCTGATGTACCAGGGAGTTTAATATGGGAAGAGCAGAACCACCACCTGTGCACCTCTCTCTGAAAAATAAAAGAAAATGTATTGAAATCTCCATGACTATCTGGAGAGATTATCATAAGAAGGAAAGTGAAGGCAATTGTTAAGGAAAAAATACTCATATTTGGAAAGTCCAAGCTCCTAAGCAGCTTTTTTTCTTTCCTAAAGCTGCAGATGACACTGATAAGGAGCAGCAGAGAGCTGCAGTCTCTGCCTGATTGCCAAGCTGCTGCCTGTCTTTATTTCTCAGTGAAGGAGCTATGTTTGATCCTCCTTCTGTGTCTCCAGTCAGCTGTATGTGTGTGTGTTCCTGCACAAATGGGATGGAGTGGGTGGTACATGTGTCATAAACTCAAAGTTCCCCGTCTCCCTGCAGGTAGGAGGCACCATGACCACTGTCTGACACAGCCATCCACTGAGAAGGATGTGTTTACACACAGTGTGACTGCCCAGCTGGCTGTGGGTGGAAGAAATAGGGGCAGAAATGCAGAGGACCATTCAGTCATAGCTGAACCTTCTTTATATTTGATAAAGAAGCTTGACTGAAATGTCATTTGATTACTTTGTAGTATTATGTTAGATGCTTTGTGCATTATCTAGTGGGAAGAAATTCTTACAAGCTAGAAAGCTGGTAAAACACTACTAGGAAATCACAAGAGACAAGTAGAAAAGATTTAAGAGTCATCAGGGTTGATTTGTGGGCGTTTTGTTTATTTTGATTGTAGTCACTAATTAATCCTTCAGGGAAACCCTATCCTGCTTTCATCTGGCCAGGAGACCATGGGGGTGTTGCAGTGTTGGTGTTGATGACAGAATGAGAACAACAGAATGAGAATGCAGGTGATGGTCTCAGCCATCATAAATTTGGCTCTGAGATTTATGCTTGTGGTGTCAAATGCAAAGCTCATTGTGCCCACTAAAGACAATTTGCCTTTTCTGTGCTTGCTGTTGGAGAGGAAGGATTGGCTATTATTTTCCTCTGTTTACATGAGCTAATCTCCTCGTTGAAGGGAGAAAGACCATGAAACAATAAACTCTTATCTTGGGAGGCAGTGAAATCATGTCTAATGCTTTCATCCAAGTATTGGTAATCAAGTTCCTGGGGCCCCTGCCCCAGCTCTTCTATTTCCCTTAACCAGAATGAATTCCTTGAAAACAATAAGCCCCCTGAAAGTTCTCAGCAATGTGGGGCTGGGAAATTCTGCTTTGCACTTGTCCATTCACATCTGTAAAGTATTTGGAGATCCTAGAGCAAAAGGAGCCATTGCCCTATATTATCATCCTGACCACCAGCATTCTTTAAAGCATTGTTGGGGTGTGATTCTTAGGCACTCTGGGCTGGTGAATAATCCTGCTATCAGCCTGAATTTGGCAAACTCATATGAAACAGGTTCATTCTGTCTCAAATTTCCACTGGAATGATTGGATTCAACCCTGTAGGAGCTCTCGCTTCTGTTACAAAAGGAAGCAGAAATTGTTCAGAAGGTCAAGAACATGCTGCTTTATTGTAGCCTGCTTCCACTTTTGAGGCAACCTGTGAGTATGAGCTGCTGCAATCTCTTATGCAAGTCTGTAGTGCCACATGCAAATTCAGTTACTTGGGGAGGAACCTTTTGGGTTGCCACAAATCCCTTGCAACTTGGAGGTTTCCTTTTCATCTTGATATTCATTCAGAAATTCCGTCTGCTTCCTGAGGGTGCTTTAACTTGTCATGCAAACCATTTGTCAGTTCCTCTCCAGGAGTATCTCCCACCCTGTCAAATCACTGCTGGCTCAAGGGACATTTGTCATTGAAGTGGAATGTGTCAGAGCCCACAAAAAAGCCAGAGGAGTGAAGATTTAATCTTCTAATGGAATAATAATATCAAACAGATGTCAAATTTCTGTTGCTAGAGACCCATAGGGTCAGTAGAAAGGGCTCCTTGTCTTGTAATACCCACCTAGTAATGAAACAAGGAGTGTGCCAGAGGCTCCAGAGTTAGCAGTTCCAATATTTTGAAATCAAGTGTGGGCACCCTGGGCAATTTTAGAAAGAAAAGCCCTTTCTGAAACAGATGGATAAATGTCTGTGTTTTCCTGCTGCCTAAACCTCCATTCATTACTCTTCCACCTAAAACATGTGAAATGACTAAGCTCTTTAACAACAACTCTCAGCCATGCTTTTTACTCCTCTTGGAAAGCAACTACATGCAAAATTTGGCCCACTGAGCCCTACCTGTGTTGGAATGAAGCAGCCTGACAAATTGCTGTTTTCTCACAGTGAGCAGCAATATGCTTGACATGGGAAAATGCACTGCTTCAGTTTTCCCTCTGCTCAGTTACTGTGGCAAAGATAAGTCATTCTTACTCTTAACCTGGTACATTTCTTTAGGCTGAAATAAGTGTTCACCTAAAGTGTCCAAGAATCATAACTGGAATAAACCCCAGGATTTCTGGGGCTTGAATATCTGATTAAATTAATCATTCTGTAGCTTTCATCATGCAGCTACCATACAGCTTGGTGGCTCCGAGGGGCCAGATGTGTCTATGGATGGTCCCAGAGCTCCAGCCTCCATTTTGAGCTCTAGCCTCAGTTATTGGCTGGCAGATGTGGAACATGCAGCCTGAGACTCTGCGAGGTGCAGCTCCCCACGCCAGCAATCCGTGTCGCAGAAGCCTCATTAACCTGTCATAACTTCACTCCCCTTTCCTTTCCCATCAGTGTTTATTAACAGAGTGACCAGGGAAACAAGCTTTCTTTCTGTCAGCCTGCGCCAGAAGGCAGAGCACAGAAGGCATCAGGAGATCAAGTGTTCCATTTCTCAGATGGGAAAAGAAAGAAAGTAACTCTGCTGAGTTTATTTTTCGTTGTGTGTGTTTCAGACCTGATTTCTCTTTGCCTCATGCCTTCCCAGTACTTTCACCCACAAACATGCCATGTCAGGTCTCATATGCTCTCCAACAATCAGAACCCTTTTGAAAAGAAGCCCCCTCTGTTTCAGCAGTTCTCCATGGTCATGGGTCACAAATTCGGCACCTTTCAGAAACAAAATCACCAGTACAGGTGCCCCCATGTTATTTCTTCACATGCTCTGGTTAACTTAGCTAATTGATCCTGAAAGATTAGACTTAAGTTTCTAGGCACCGGTTTCTAGGCACTGATGGGCCTCAACAAAGCCCTTGCATATACTGCTAACACCCAAAGTCACTTCCTAGGATCTGTGTGTCTGTTGGGAGGCCTGCACACCATTACTAGTGCCCTGGCAGGGCTGGTCATGTAGGCCAGCTCCAGCCGTCATGGGAATACAAGGTGGTTATTCTCCTTGCCCATCTACCCCAGTTACCATGGCCAGAGGGACTCTTGACACCATTCATGAGAGAAAAGCGGTGGTAATGGCAAGAGCCACCCCAGCTGTCCATTGTCCTGGCTTGATGTGGGAGAAGATCATCAGCAAGCATCTGTAATCTGCTTTAAGACACTGGATGATATTTTAAGTCAAGGAACAATATTCAGGTTTCATTTGCTTGATTTTCTGCTGCTGAGGAATGACTGAGCTCCAGATGTGCTGCTATGGATCGCTGTGGCTTTTTTTACCTTGAGTTCAAATCCTTTGGGATAACACAGTTACAGATGTCACAAAGCCCTCTGCCGCAGGCTTTCTGTTTGGGCTTTTCCACCTACGCCAGATTTACCCCAGCAGTTTCAGAAAGATGCAGCTGGAGAAGCTCTGTGCAGAAGGCACAGAGTGAGGCTCTTTTCCTTGTTGTGTGCCATAGGGTAGCTGAAGGCTACATCTGAGGGTCAACATTAATATGGTTGCATCTCCTGCTTTTTCCCTGCTCCTGAGAAGCCTTGTAGCTCCAGCTGCAGTCCTTTCTTGCAGGCCAGCTGCAAGCCAGGATGATGTCACTTTGCATAAAAGCACTAGAATGGCCATAGCAGCCATTAGTGCTGGTCTTAGTGCTTGGAAGTCATGAGATAGGATGTGCAAAGTAGTTCTTTGGAGCTTTTTCCTTCTGTAAAGAATATCATGGAAGTTGACTATGAATTTTCAAGATTTTTTTCCCCAAGAACTTTGTAATCAATCTTAACTTTTATCGTTTCTAACAGTAGCTCATAGCAGATGAGTGACTAAGAACAGCAATCCCTAGCATATCTCTCAGTTTCCAAAAATGTACAGTTCTGGGATTTCCTGATATCTCTGTGCTTCAAGGGGCACTTTTATTGATGCAGTACTCACTGAATCCACAGCAGGCTCTGTGCCTCAGAGCATGCTGGCTATGTTTATGTTGGCGGAAACCCAGTGAGACTCCTACCCTATGTTGGAAATTGTCTGTAGCCTAGGATGATGGTGAGGCAGGCAGCAGGTCCTGTTGGGTTTGTGATGCAGTTCCCTAGCACGGGATTTCTAAACCCAGGACTTAGGGTTCTTAAGTTTGTATTGGCTCTAAGGTCTGCCTGGAGCCTTCTCTTTTCCAAGCTGAACAACTCCAGCTCTCTCAGCCTGTCTTCAATAGGAGAGATGCTCCAGCCCTTTGATCATCTTCATAGCCTCCTCTGGACCCACTCCAACAGGTCCACATCTTTATTCTGCTGGGATCCCAGAGCTGGACACAGCACTGCAGGTGGGGTCTCATGAGAGCAGAGCAGAGGGGCAGAATCCCCTCCCTCACTCTGTTGCCCACATTGCTTTGGATGCAGCCCTAGACACAGTTGTCTTTCTGGGCTGGGAGCACACACTGTTGGCTCAGTTCTCCCTCCAGCAATATCCCCAAGTCCTTCTCCACAGGGCTGCTCTCAGCCGGCCTTTTGAGGAGGTGCCTGACCAAACTGACCCATAACCTGTGGCCAGGAATTGTATGTCAGAGTACTGCTGGTCTGACCAGAAGCCTGACAAGTATCATAGTAACAATTTAAGGGTAAGATTGGCTCATGATACCAGACAGACTCAGGTTCTAGTCTTGCTTTACTTACTTGAGTGGACTTTGTCCAATCCTAAATGCTGATCACTTGCCAAGCATGATATTTTTCTGATGATGGGCTTCTTTACAGATAATTTCATTTTTCTTGGAAGTCAGAACTTTGGTTGCTGGTGTTCCAAGCAGCAATAAGAAGATGACAAGGGCAAGGGCGGTTTGTTTCTTCTCTGCCTGGTTTTATCTAAGACTATGAAAAGGAGTTGCAGCTCCTCGAAGCAGATTCCGTGCATCATGAATGGCTGAAAGCAGTGCTATAAAACGTTAAATTCAGACAAGGATTGAAACTTCTTTCTTATGATTCTTTCCATAAAGGAACTGGATCTTCTTGCAAATACATTTTTTTCATGCATGTACGAATGTATTATACTCCCTTCTCATTGTCAAAAGAATACTTTTGATACTGGTCAGCAAAGGCACTGCACAGGACCTCAGCCCACTCTTGAAGTTCTGACTTGGGCAGTTTTGGTCAGATGCTTCTCAAATGGTAACTGCTGCCTCATTAATTTTTTCCTCTCTGACCTCATGTCTGGATGAACTCAAAGAGGTGCATACAAATGAGGATGAAAGAAAAAAGTTGCATAACGAGATTGTTTAGGCAACTGAGAAGTCTCTTGAATAAAGAATCTGAAAACAATGTCATCAGGAAAGCATCTGCCTCCTTTTCTGGGATTCACACTCTTGTTCCACATTTTTGTTCCACCACTTGTTCCATGTGGTGATCCAAGGGAAATGTGCATCATTCTCTGCAGGGGACACTGACTTTGCTAACAGCATCTTTCCTCTTAGCACAGCCCAGGGGTTCTGTGTAGGTCTAGGTGGATAGTAACAGTACCAGAACAACAGTTCAGCGATAAACAAAGCATGAATCCTATGTTTGCATGTTTTCCAGAAATTGGATCGTTTCTTAATAAAGATTTTCAGGTGATAATTTTTACAATAGGCTTGTAATATTATATGTGTTTAGTTCCTAGAGTCATCCTTCATTAGGGTGACAGTTTGTACTGTTATTTTAATCAATACTATATTGTTTCATTTAAAGTACTGTTTGTACAAGATTTGCTAGGCAAAGGCTGGAGATTGGACTAAAATGAGTGTATGGGACCATTCTATAAAGCATTTCCTAGTGAGACTATTTTCACAGGAAGATTTTTGCAAGGTATGAGAGCCAGAATTTGGGTCATAATTATTTATGGCACAAAACCATGAAATAAGGAAACTAATGAGACAGCAATATAATCTTTGCCTGGAAGACCGGTGATTTTTTTTTTTTTTATGAGGAAGATCTGAAAAAGTGTATCTTTTTGTTTCCAATTCTACAAAATGGGCAAATTAATTCCAGAGGTAGCAGAGAACAGGATCCCCCAGATGGTGGTCTGGCAGCCAACAGGAGACATGGTGACAGTATTAAATAATGACTCTTTTCGTGTAACCAGTTACAAGTTTCAGCATGTCTGAATTCTTTCAAAAACACCTCTGTCCAAGCATCCTTTCTGACAGCCTACAAATGTAAGTATGACTCATGCTGAGGGGAAAGCTCCAGTTCCACAAGGAGACATAGAACTGCAGAGATCCCACGAAATGCACACTGCAGTGTGCCCAAGAGGAACGGCAACACTTTGAACCCAAAATCATTCAAAGATACAACCTTCCCTTTTTTGAAAGGGAGAGAAAGAACTGAGAAATGGAAGAAACCACACTGGACCATGGCACTTGCTCAGTTTCAATGTACCTTGTCAGTCTGAAATCCTGATAGTCTACATTTGAGCTTTTCTTTTAGATAAAGGCAGTCAGATCCTGGCTGTTTAACTACTTGTGTCCCAGATGCCAAGAAGATGATAGAATGCTCTAGAGAAGATGAGTCATTGACAGTCAGGATGAGATTGCTGGAGAGACCCAACCTTAGCTGGCCATGCCTTTCCTGGACTGAAAACATTCAGTCCTGATGTGACCTGCTGATCTGCTTCCAAATCTCCTTCAGGCTTTCAGCTGAAAGTTAGGAGATGAGTCACATGGATCAGTGGAATAATCTATGAGAACTGACAACAAGCCAGGCAGACTGACCTCAGGAGTCTCTTCCTATCACAGCAGTTCGCAAGATCTCTCTGCAGGGCCAGCATCAATTCTAGCTGCAAATTTTAGAATATTTAAATGTCTTAGAAGGGATCTTCAGAAATCCTTGTTCAAATACTCATTTTACAATCATTTTTTCTCTTAAAAGGCATTCTGCAGCTATAGACAGCAAGTATGTGAGTACTAACTGGGACTGCATTCATATCAGATGTCACATATTAAACAGAACAAACTTCAACAAAAGCATACCTCATTAAAAATGATTCCTCCAAAGGAATTCATTACTTTTGGTTTCTTAGTGGGAAATACAATGTTTCCAGTTAAACACAATTCTGCAAAATCAGTTTTATCAAAATCCAGTTTTCATTTTAAAACATTATGATGGGGGAAGACTGGCCAGTGTAATTCACTTCATCCTCAAGTATTTCTGTGTTTGCTGACAGGGGACCTCTTGACTACCATACACAAGGGATGGAGCAGTGCAATTTCTGCAGACATCAACAAAGAAATTGCAAACATTGAAGGGCAGCATAGTATTGCAGTGAAAGGGTGATAAGCCAGTGGCCTAAGGTGCATGACATGTATTTAATATCTTCCCAATGGTGATAATTAGATAATATTAGATTATCTCTCTTAATTTAGGTGTCTAAAGTTAGATATCTAAATTCAGGTTGGTCATCTTAGTCTGCCTTCACAGACACTGTGAAGAAAGAGGCATCTCCAGAGATGTTATCTACTTCCATTTTTCACTTAGACTAGTTGAAAGAAGCTGCTGCTGGATATGGCCTTTCTCTCCATGATCTGAGAAGGCAGTCAGAGTTGTCCAGCTGGGCAATACACAGCTGGGCATTACACAACCAACTTTTAGTTATGTAAAGGTAGTGGAAGAAATCCCATTCTGCATTGCCTTTTATTGGCTGGATTCCAGTACATGTAGCAGCTCTAAAGATGCCCTTTCCCTTTGCAGTACTAAGTATTCTCCACCTTCTTACCTGAGCTGGACTTTTTCTTAGCATTTTTGCATATTGAAAGACTTCTGTGCTCCAGTCCCAAGTTGGCTTCATTTTATTTTTGGATGCTACCCAAACATTCTTTGTAGAGTGCTCTGAATTCCTTTGGGATGAAAGGAATTACACAAATACTGAGATGCTGTGCTCTGGGTGGGAGGGACAGTAGAAGTGACTCATCATGTTGATACTCACAAAGATGTTACTGCACATGGCCCCAGCAGCTGGTTTGTTCAAACTCCTTGCTGAGTTTATCCTTAGTCTGCTCTGGTTACCCTAGGATGGAGCATTGCACACAGCTGCCAAAGTACTGCTGGGAAAGAGCAGCGAGATTAACTGGTAGATTTCTAAGACACCTCAGTAAGTCAGCTGCCTAGCTGTGCTTAATTTTAGTGACTTTGGGTAGCACAAGTTCTTTAAATTTCTCTCAAAACCTCAGTAAGGTGAGTAGCCCTTGAGGACTAAGATCATCATCTGAGATTCCCATCTTTAACCGTGAGTCTGAAATACTTGCTTCTTTCATTTAAAGCATCCAGTCATCTGGTCTTACCATGACCAATTTGTGGTCTTTATTAATGAAAACTAATTTTTACATTATACAAAGGCTCACATAGGCTCAAAAATGAGTTCATACTTTAAAAAGCTCAGTGGACATATTGCAGTGAAAAAGAAAACAATCTTCAAAAAATGCCTTGGTGAGAAGGGCTTGCACTGCAGCACTGCCCTGTCATACCAAGGGGCAGAAAGAGAAATGAAGTGTTTATGAACCATCACACTTCTCTTGTGCTCTGCTTAATAAACAGGGATCAAAGGCAAAAATAGAAGTTACTTGTGCACTGTCACATGCTGCAGACCGCAAATGTGAAGTGAGGAAGGAATTCACAGAGATGGTCACACATACATTAATGCTGCCTGAGATCATTGATTTTGTTAAGCAAGTCAGTAATGTTACTTCCTCGGTGATACCAATAAATAAAACTGGTGTTAGAGAAATAGTTTCTGTAGCAACTGAAGTTGCATAAAGATTTGCCAATTATTTGCTGTGAGCTATTAGCAGATGTTCTGGATGCTGTGTCATCTCCCTCTTAGCCATATTTTCCTTACACATTCAAATGATGAATAAGAGGAACATCCATTAGTAAACTGATCTTCAACCAGACTGGGTTGCTCAGAGCCCCATCTGCCCTTACCTTGAATGTTACCAGGGATGGGGCATCCACTACCTCTCTGGACAGCCTTTGTCAGTCTTTAACCACCCTCGTTGTAAAAAAAAATTTCTTTATATCTAGTTCGAATTTACCCTCTTTTAGTTTAAAACCATTACCCCTTGTCCTGTTGCTACAGGCCTTACTAAAAACTCTGTCCCCACTGTGGTCCTTTTCTAAAAGCAAACACAGAGAATGGGAAGCAAGTGTTAGAGCCAACCCTTGTCCCTTTTTGAGACCAGGGGGGTTATCAAGTGAGAGATTCTCATCTTTTTTTAACAAAGGAGCACAATGCATGAGCTTATCATTGTCTCCTTACTGACAGATATACTTGAAGTGGAAAATAATAATAATAAAAAATTCAGGGCCCTTCTAGGAGAGCCTGACTGCCCACACTGTGAGTGCCATGAAAAGACCTTTTCATGACAGGAGCCGTAGTTCTCAAATGGAATATGCTTTATCCAGTATCAATTTCCAGGCAGGGGTGTTCTACCTCAGATTTCAGTGGCAAAGGAGCAAAGTCTGAATAGAAGATATGTAAGGTGATGCCACCTCTAACAAAGTGCAGCTATTTAGAACCCCTTCACCAGCCTGCAGCCCAGAGGTTGCTGATAGTTGCATTACTCATTCTCTGAGTTTCTCTCACTGCTCTATCACATTTATGTGTGAGAAACAAGCACTTAAGGCCCTTTTATATTTTATTTGCAAAGCTGTAATGCAGCCTAGAGTCATACAAACTGCTGAATGTGTATACATATGGACCAGTCTGAATATTACCCAGTTTATAAACTGCACACTGGTCCTTGAAATTGCTGGAAATTACTGGACAATTATGGAAAGTTTGCAATTATTTCCTGCCTTTTCACTCTACAGGTCACTAGCTGTCATTGCATGCTGGTTTCCTGCTAAACAACTTAGTGGAGAAAAACATTTCCAAAGCACAGAAGTGTGACTGTGAAATCACACCATGAACCACTCAGTCCCACCTTGAAACGCTCACTCCATGGGATCTTACAAGCAGATTTTTTTCTCACCTCTTGGCCACCTGCAGTTGAAGTGGGCCCTTGGTGGTGTCCTTTTAACTGGTGTCCCCTTTGCAGTCAGGTTTGCCGTATTGCGATGTGGCAGTTGCAATACAAAGAGCATCTCCTTTGCTTTGAGAATCTCCTCTGCAAATAGACCACTGAAAATTTCTCATACCAAAAGTCCAAAGATGTGTGTACATATAGGTATATAAGTATACATATTAAGAAGCCACTTGAATTATGAATACAATTTATTACTGGTGGCTCCACATTTCTCAGTGTGTGGACCTTAGGATGGGTGGTGATCCTGTTTGCTGTTACTGTGCTGCATTTCTCTCATGACACTTCTATTTCTGCACTAGAGTCTCTAGCTACATTGTCTTGGTAAAGTGTGTATATCTTGTCCTATGTTGTGTAAATATATTTATCCATTTAAAATTGTCCTTTAACTTACAGGTATGGCATGAATTGTCTGATCCAGTTTGAAGATTTTGCCAATGCTAACGCTTTTCGTCTCCTCAATAAATACCGCAACAGATACTGTACATTCAATGATGATATTCAGGGTAAGTACTGTTAGGAAAATCTAATTTAACCTTCACCTTGTCATTAGAAGAGGTGGCTAATATCACAAGACTATTTGTTATACAGTAGTCAGATGTTTGACAAATTTTAGAGTTTATACAAGCTTACACAGAAGCATTTAAAAATATAAACAAAAGCTCAGCCACCTGAGTAGAAAAGTGAGTCTCCATTGTTTCTAGGAATTTAGCTGTTAATTGCAGAAACATTCAAGGGAGAAAATGGATCATGTGTTTTAGATTATCCAGGTAACTTAGAAAGTTCAATTAATTTTCTATAATTTAGCTAAAACAATGATGACATTTTAACAGTTATGCAAGGCTTTCCGTTTCCTTGAGCCAGGTGGTCATTAGCTGATCCTGGCATTTTCCCTCTATTGTTGTACTCTTTACTACATGCGCAGAAAAAAAGGTAAACCAGCTTCTTTCCTCTCCATGGATGCCAACTCTGCAGTTATCTGAGAACTGATCTGTTTTCCCCTAGCATGGTTAACATAACTCTTCCAGTGTCAAAGAGAAGGGACAGCAGCAAAGCTGGGGTTATAACCAGCATGGGTTGCTCCATGCCCAGAGGGATGCAGTCTGCATCCCGGTCTGATGCTGACTTTGCTTTAAACCTCTGGAAGGGCTGTTTGCCCATTTGACAGGGACAGGATCTTCCCCAGTGTCTACAAACAACCAGTTCTCCTGTGAGTCCCTTCATCTTTTCTTTTGTCTAGTCCTGCTTGAAACATGCAGAAATTTCCAATGCTTGATTTAATTATTTGCCGTCAGTTGGGCTCATCCTCACTTGTACTTGAAAGAGACTGAAAGAAACATCAGTGTTATTTTTCACACAATGCTGGTTCTTTTGTGAGCAGACTTTTCAGTGCTATTCCTGCATCTGCTGCTTATCTAACAATATTTGGCAATGTGTGTAGCAGCTTCTTCCTGTCTGACACAAGGAGTAGGATCCTGGTTTGGGGAAATATGACTGGAGTAATGGGATGCATGGACCTGCTCAAAAACATTTTCATGAAGAGTGTTTAGAAGCAGAGAAGCTAAAGGCATTTCAGGGAAGGGCAGATGGATACAAGAAGACTCATCAGGTGTTCTTGCCATCCCCAAAAACTTTCAATGGAGAGAGAAGCATGGAAAAAGAAAACCCAGGAGATATGTTTTTGAATTGAAGTATTGAATGGAGGAACCAAGCATTCAGACTTTTCTGAAGATGGGCAGATGAAGGCCATAATAAGAAGCCAAGGTTATAAAGATTTCTTTTGGATTAGTTGCTCTCTCTGAAAGTGGAAGGGGACTCAGCAGTCAAAAAGAAGCCAGGTGATGTGGCAAATAGCACATCAGGGGCCTGGATGTAAGTTTTCTTGGCAGAACTAGAGTGAATGGCAAAGGTTTCTTGGGGAATTGGAAAGGCTTCTTTGATAATACAAGAAAAGGAGAATATTAATATTAAATATTAGAATATTAAAGCTAAACTGCAGATTCTGAGTGGGAAGCAGGAAACTGTTTTTTGTAGTTTTCTTTTGGCCATAGGTCATAGCTGAAAGCCTCAGACAATTCCTGGTAATGACTGCCCCAGAAGAGCAAACCACATCCAGGAGGATGCTGCAAAACAGTATTGTCATAAAATGGACCTTATCTGATTCTCCCCAGTTAGATGCATGTCACAGTGCACAGGAGATGTCAAGTCCCCCGAAAATTCTTTCGAGTCTCACCTGTTGAAACAGTAGGATTTTTCCTCTTTGTAGTAAAACATTGTTATATTCTCAAATAAAGCATTTTGCTGGCACCGGTTTCTCAGTACTAGATAAGTAAAGAAGTCCTGCTGATCTTTTGCACAATAAGCAATGAGTGAAAGGAAGCAAGCCCCTTTTTAGGCTTTTTTATGGAGCTGTCAGAAAGAAAAGAGAAATTCAAGCCAAGGCTGTAGTGAGAAATGAGTTTTGAGGACCATTGGAACGCTGAAGTAACATGGATCTTCTCAGTTAACTCTGTCTTGGAGTCATGTCAGAGATAATAGAGTTGAATCTTGGATGAGTAGTCTGATTTACCCTCCGTAATATATCCCTCTGTATCCTCAGATGATATGGGGAAGGTAGGATTTTCTCACTTACACCCTCCTGTTCTTTGGGTTTACCTTAGGCTCTCTCTTTTCTAACATGCTGGTGTTTCATGGCTCACCTACTTTAAAAAGTGTTAGAGTTCAATGTAAGTGGTGTTCAAATGATTAATGAGAATTATACAAAGCCTTGTTTAAGCAGGCCTGATTAATTTTGCTCAAGTGAGGCAGGAACAGACCTCCTGAAGCCTGAATTATTCCAGCTTCTGAGCTGGCAATGTTTTAAGTATGTTGAGTTAAAAACATATCTTAGGCACAAGCAGTGCAAGTTAGATCAGGCCTGAGCTATACTGCTTTAAACTCCTTAACCATTTGTTAGTGGGACTCTGGATGCAGTGTGCCTACACATACACACACAGATGAAATAAGGGAAAAAGGTATAAATTGCTCCTTTAAGCCTCCCTGTTGCTGCCCCAGGACCTACAGGCCTACATAAAAAATGAAAAACAGTTTAAAATATTAATAACTTCTTTTTTTTTTTTTTTTTTGTCCTACAAATTACTGTATTTCCAAATCCATCCTAACCCCAGAGAATGAAAGTGCTCAGACCCCTTCCAGTTGGAGCCAGCCTGCTGATGCTGAGCAGGATGCCTGCCAGGTACCACAGACTGGGACAAGGTCATTGCTTATTCTGAAAGCCATTAGCCTGGGATCTAGGCAGTAGCTGGCTCACAGTGCCCGTGCGTGGGAGTTCCCATTGAGGGAGTGCTTCTCCTTCCACTAAGGGGGTGATGACATCAGTCCTTTCCCAGCTTTGTCTGGGTTCATGCAAGGGGCAACAGCTTCAAGGGACCTCTAAGGGAGAAAATTGATTGTCACTTCTTCCTTTTTCCCAGTAAAGTACCAGGGCAGGCTCTGAAGCACATAAGGTTGGAGATACATAAGAATGCTTTAGCTTCTGCTCTTTCTCTTTTTCTTCTTCTTCCTGCTCTAACTTTGCTCCACTTAATTGTTCACAGGGATAAACAGAAAGTAGACAACTTAAAAGTCTTACAAAGTTGTCAAGTCTGGTGAATCCTTGAAGCAGGCATCTCTGGATTCCTGCTTCATACAAGGAATTACATAAAGCCATTGAAGACATTAGTTTGGAAGGGACCTCTGGACATCAGCCAGCCCTCACTCAAATAAAGGGTGATTTCAAACTTAGATCCAAGTTTTATATTAGTTCGGGTTCCTCTGAGCCTTGTCCAGCCAAATACTTTGCAATATCTTCAAGGATGGGTATCCACAGTCTCTTTGTGCTACCTGTTCCAAAGTTTTCTCATATTCCTTGTGCATTTTTTTCCCCTAATATCTAATTGGAATTTTGCTAGATCAAACTTGTGTTCATTGCCCCTCATCTTTTTGTTGTATACCTCTGACAAGAATCTGGCCTCTTTACAAACACCAAGCAGTGCTTGTAAACAGAAATTAGGTGCCCTCTTAGACTACTCCAGCCCTTTCAAACCCAGGCTCCTCAGTCCTCTTTGTACACCCTGGTCATATTTGTGTCCCTCCTCTGGACTTGCTCTAGTTTGTCATTGTGCTGAAAGCCCCAACTGGAGATGCTACTCTAGAGATAACCTCAAAAGCACTGAAGTAGGAAAAAGTTACCACTTTCTTTGACCTACTGCCCAAACTTCTGTTGACACAGTCTAGCAGGCTGTTTGCTTTCTGTACCCTAGAAGGGCTTATTGCTGGCTCGTCTTCCACTTGCTGTCCACCATGACCCCAGAGTTTTCCTCTGCAAAGCTGCAGGACTTTGCATTTGCCTTTGCTGACCCTCATGAGGTTTCCCTGAGCCCATTTCTCCAGCCTGCTGAGATCCCTATGAATGACTGTAATACCACCACTGTATCAATCACTAGCCCCAATTTGTCATCAGCCATGAACTTTATGGGAGTGCACTCTGATTTATAATCCAGATTGTTATGAGAACTTAAATAGTATTGGCCTCTTTGTACTGCTGACCACAAACCCTTGAGACTACCAGCCCAGCCCGTTTTTCACCCACTTGTTCAGTCTGTACCTCTCCAGTTTGGCTACAAGGATGTTTTGAGGGGTTGTTTCAAAGGCCTCATGCAGATCAAGGAAAGCACACAGAGTTCTAGTTCCATGATGAGAACTTTAGGCATGCAAAATTACAGGATCTCTATAGACTTCTGCCTATTTAGCAGGGATTATTTAACAGACAAAGTCCATGAGACCTGATGAGGTGCATCTAAGGATTCATCTGAGGGATGTGGCCAACAGCATTACAAAGTCACTCTTTGAAAGGTTATGGTAACTGAGGAGATTCCTAATTCCTGAAAAAAAGACAAATGTCGCACCTATCTTCAAGAAAGGCAAAAAGAAAGATCCAGGGAATTCTAGCCCAGCTAGTCTAACCTAAGTATCCGGGGATTACAAAGTAAGTCTTCTGGAAGTGCACCTAGGAACATGAAGGTGAATGAGAACAGTATGGATCTCCCAAGGCAAATCATATCTGACCAACTTTGCTGCCTCCTGTGATGCTTAGTACTGAACAGCAGAAGTTGTTCTGCAAATTTAGTCAGAATTGCAGAAAAATGAAGAAATCTTTGATGTGTTATTTAATTAATCATGTCGGATCATGTCATTCTAAAGTTTTTCACACATACAGGCAGGGCAAAGAGAACAGTGCACAAAAGCATAATGCCTTTTATATAAAGTACTCTGCAGGCAATGCTCAGGGTCCCCCCTTTCACAGCACACTTCTGAGTCTTTTCCAAGTCATTAGAGCAATGATTCCCCTTGGTTGTAGGATGTGTGACTGCTGATGAGCCTCAAAATATCTCTTGACCCACCAACCACCTTTTCTCATTATCCTAGCAGATAACCTTTCCATAACCTTCCCAAGACGCTTCAGGAAGCACTGCCTGGCCTGAAGCAACAGTGCTCCGGATCTCAGCTGAAGCTGGGAACAGGCTGACTCCAGTGCCACACATCTGAGCAGCTTCAAACACTTGGGCAAGCTGGAAATCAATCATGTGCAAACGAGGCCTGTTTCACAGGCACGTTTCCACGTGCTGTGAGAAGCAGGCAAAGGGAGTTTTTGGCTCAGCAGTAACTAATTTCAGCGGATTAAAATGGTACAGTATCTTACTTTGTTGTTTCAGCTGGCGTGGCAAATGCATTGGTAATTATCACAGGAAGCTAAGGAGGGGGAAGCACAATAGGAAGGGAGTGCGGGACCATACTGTACTGCGGAACAAAGCAGGGAATGTCTTGCCAGGCAGCTCCTGGGCAGCACGCTTCCCCCGGGGATTTCCCCAGCCTGGAGATAGATGTGGAGGTGTTCTCAGTCCTGTAGAGGTTCACTATTAACAGTCCCTCTGGACCTGCTGTGCCCTGCAGCAGAAGAGGCTGCTGCATTTCCCCTTGGTGCTGCTGCATTAACTATGTAAGGGCCAGCTCCTGGGTTTGTGTTGAATTCATACACTGACTGCTACACAAGCCAGGTCAGAACAGTGTGGACTCCAGACTGTAAATGGGCCTCAGTTTCTTGGGCTTATCAGTGCGGCACTCTAAAGATCAGGCCCATCTCTTCTGTCATTTTGTCATTGTGACATTTGTTTCCCTTTCCTCTCCTGCTTTTCTTGTTTGCTGTTTTTCTCATTCACTGGATGCCACTGCCAATTCCTCCTTTGCAGTGAAGAGCAGCACAGGTCACCTCTGTGTTAAGCTGTCTGTGATCTTTTAAGTCCAGGCTAAGGAGGCAAAATGAACGGAAGAAATGGCTGTGCTCTGACCTGGTTTAGCTTGTTGGTATGGAACAGCATCCACAGAGTCCCCAGTGCTGCAGTGGGGATGGGAATGCTTTCTTGCAGAGTGCTGGCAGCTGCCTGACAGCCGCCTGACAGCCTCTGCCTGTGTGGGTACATGAGGGGGTTCGGCCTGAGTTGGCACAGTGGCTGCAGGCTGGCACTGTACAGGCAGGAGGGAGGGCACTGCTGCTGTGGTTAGATCTCATCATTAAGGTTATGCACAGTATAGTCCAAGCACTTTACAGTGGAAGGATTAAAAGCAGGAACCTAGAGATGGCCTCATTAGGCTTCTCCATTGTCAGGCAGCTCTTCTCCATGCCACTACCTCTTCTGGGTCACCCTGAAGAGAGCAAGTTCCTTCCCTGTGCATCGATGCTTTGCGTTTTACTGCTCTTCTCATTGACTAACGATGCACCATTTCTAGGTTTATTTTCTTAATGTCTTACAGAGGCCCTCTGGGGGAAGGGTAACACTAGCCTGCAGCCATGGAGAGGAAGACCTTGAGCTGCAAACACTTTGGCAGTTTTTTGCTCCAGCTTTGTTGTGTTTGACTTTTGATTATGCATTTAGAGTGGATCTGGACAAGCTCCACTCTGCTTTCCAGTAATGGGCGGAACTGCTGCAGGGAGTTAATGTGAACCAGAATTTGGAAAAGCCCTAGGCTTCCTCCTCATCCATAAATTTAGATATATTTCCTTGGCTGCCCTTTGTTGGAGCTGTTAAACTAGAGCTTGCTGTTCCCCAGTCCCTCATATTGGCATGGTTTTGACAGGGCGAAGTGTAAGCAGACAGGTCAAGAGTAAAAACTAAAAGATCAGGATGCATTTGGTCACCTTTTCCACCAGTGTACTGTGGAGAAGGGGAAATCACCCACACAGGTGTTTGGTGAAGAAACAGGCAGTGGTGTGGCTGCATGTTCCCATTGCTGCTGCTATTGGAAGGCTTCAGCATGGTGGTGATGCTCAGCTCAGTCAGCCCTCTGGGACAGGTGACAGGGCAGTGCCAGCCATCAGCAAGAGAGGACTCCTGCCTCCAAGCTCCCACATGGTCCACGCTTTCCCCCGTGTACCCTGCTTAGCCACTGGCTGCTGTCACCCACGGCACAGCCTTGACATGGGCACTGGGCAGTGCTTTCCCTGGTCACTGGTGCAGTGCTGCCCATAACTCCATGTGCAGAGCTGCTCGCCCCTCTGCCCGCTCTCCCCGCTCTGAGGAAGGGTCAGGTCCCTGGGAATGGGAGCCTCTCTGCTTCAGCCTTTCCCATCTGATGCTGTGGAGCAGATCCTTTCCTCAGGTTATGCTCCAGTGTACCTCCACTGACATCTGCTGGGGCTTGTTCTCACTTGCAGTAGTACAAGGGGAACATCAACCCCACAGTGTTCTGAATGTGCCTGAGTGTCAGATTGATTCCTGCAGAGATGGCCATGTTCCTGAGTGTGCCTTAGTTTTAAATGCCTCTCTTTTGTATTGGTTCTGTAGCTGTGGACTTCCCAGAGAGGTCCCGAGGTCTGCTTGCTATTTTGTGATACCGTGTTTAGCACTCACATTGAGTCTTGGATAGACAGCGTGATTTGCAAGCACTTTCCTTTCTTCTCTCTGTACCCCTCCATATCTCACCTCAGATACAGACCAGCCAAGCTGGCTCTTGCTAATTACTTAAGGAAGCAGTTATCTGCAATAGCAGCACTCAGTCTCTTTGGAAAACAGATAGACCAATGTGTTGAAGGATAGCTGGTTTTTTCTTGCCACAGTGAGGAGTTCCCCGCCCCAGTCTGACTTGGTGATTCTTTTAGAACTGAAGCACAATGATTAGCCAATTCCTTACATGAACCAGCTGTGAACTCTTCTCCACAGATATGCTCTGTTGTTCCATGCTCAGAAATTGTAATTATCAAAGAAAAATATTGAGCTAAGGCCAAGGTACAGTAACTTTATTACTTGAGTAATGAGGGTGAGATGCAGTGTGGGAGATATGGAGGGATTAGAAACACATTGGAACGAGAGAGGAGGATTAGGAGTGGCAGAGCTGAACAGAGCCCTGCTGTTAGTCAGAGCTGCAGTACAAGTGCAGGAGATGAGTAATGGCACACCCAGTCCCACAGGTCTCTGCTTTGCAGACTGAGTCCATGCCCCCGTTCTTTCCATACACACCACTTGTCAAATTCTTGCTAGTGACACCTTTAAAAAGTACCTCAAGTCCCTCTGTTGAATCTCTCAAGAGCATTTCCTGCTTAAATGGGTTTGCAAATACCAGCATTTGTCCCATCAGACTTCTTGACAATCACAGGGTATTAAGCAGTTTTGCCTGGGTCAGGACCAAGAGAAACAAGATATTTCTCCAGTTACACTTCTCTTTTCAATACTTTCCAGGCATCTGTCACCGCTAATGCACACAGTGATGCACTGTCACATGGTAATGGTTTCACTTCTGATTTTTCAATTCTGATCAGTTCCCCACTTTTACCCACACAGGGATTTGGTGATTTCTGTGCAAAGTAAGCCTGGGAGATAGTGTGTGAACATGTGTAAGTGAACACAGAGATGTTCTTACTCTACTGCATGTCACAAGCTTGGCATTGCTGACAACTGGGGGACCCTGGTCTCTTCCCATTTCTTTGCAGTTGAGACTTAAAGGGTGGAATCCCGTCCTGCACAGATGAGATGTCTGCAACACAAGTGTCTACATGTATTCCAGTTACCTTGTCTCTCTTAAAAAAATGTGGTGGTAGTGACTCTTCTAGGGTGCATTTCATTTGAGCCAGTTCAGGTGGCTGATTTAGCATGAGCGTGAGCAGGATCATACTTGTTTGTTTAGAGGAGTCCCGTCCTTAGCATCTGTCATGGCAGCACGCCAAGCAGTCCTGCTGATTATAGACTTACCAAAACACAGAGAATGAGCATGGACTAGTTATGTGACACTCATAAAATGCAAAATCTAAAAACTAGGCAATTATCTGGTGTTCTTTTAAATTCCTTGGGTGTTCATTCTCTTCCTCTGTAATTTTCCTGACATTTCGCCATGCAAATACACTACTCTAAATAGAGCTTTAAAAGGTAGAGATTTAGTGCAGGAGGAGCAAGAGGAAGTCCTTTGTACACTTCCTTCAGTTGTCTGACGTACTAATACTGAAGTAACAGGGCACTCAATGGCTGGTTCTCTCCCCATCAACTCCCTTTTAAACTGACTGAACTCAGATGGTCTGGGTCTGGAAATGTAATGGCACAAACTTTTGTGAGCTGATGAAGGGAATTCATCCTTGGTTCTGAAGCAAGTGTCTCAAGTGATTCATTGCAAGAAAGAAGCTTACAAAGCCATCAACCATCAGGCTAGCCTGTTTTGTGTTTAAGACATGAATGCTTGTGGTGCCCTCATGAAGTCGTGGATGCCTCATCCCTGGTGTTCAAGGCCAGGTTGGATGGGGCTTGGAAAAACCTGATCTAGTGGAAGGTGTCCCTGCTCATGTCAGGGGAGTTGGAACTAGATGATCTTTGAGGTCCCTTCCAACCCAAACAATTCTGTGGTTCTGTGAAGTGATGCTGCAATTCTGTACTGGGGTGTCAGTGTGGACACCATGTTTGCTGCAGGAGGGTGGCTGCTGTCACCTCTGCTAAACCAGAATCACTCTTAAGAGAGGCTAGCTATTAGTTTTTGGAGAACTAAACTTGTGTGAGTTATAAGCATAAAATATGTTGATGAGCAGATTGTACTGACAAATATTTCTGATCTGTCCAATAAAGATTTTCTTTGTCAGAGTAGCTTATATAGGTTCCCTGAACAAGGTAAGTCCTGTCAATAAAATTACTTCTTTGGCAGAGTATGTGTGCTCCCACTAGGTTTTTTGCTTGCTAGGAAGTGATAAGAGTGTGAATCATTCCCCAGTGATATTCCAGCAGATTCCTAGCTTGCCTGTGGCTTTTGCACTAAAGAAAAGGAGCAGGTAAAGCTGAATTTGTTTTCTGGGTCCTTGAGAGATGAGGCAGCTCCATCTGCTGGTGTCACTGCTCGTGGTCATGTCTGCTCAGGAGCTGCTGTTTCTCAGCCAGGCTGTTCCTGATGCCTTGCAGCACCCCAGGCCCTAAGAACCCTGCAGGGGACCTCACTGAAACACTGGATACTTGAAACCCTGAAGCACTGGCTGACTACACGGGCAGGAAAATAGGAAATGCTGGAAATTCGGTGAAATCAGGTGTATTAGCCTGAAAGTGGTCACTGCCTGCCCCAGCCGTGAGCACCCCCACAAGACTCGTTACTTGTGGACTCCCTGATTTCTCACAAAGCTTCTAAAGATGAGAATGGAGAGACCAGCATTAGAGCTGGAACTGGGGCATATCCAAACTGATATTCTTTCAAATGCTAAGGAATAAAACTAATAGACTTTATGATCCTTATGGGTCCCTTCCAGCTTTACATATTCTGTGATCAAACTTCCTCCTTCACTCCCAGGTCCCCTTTAACACTTACATCGAGCTTGCCCAGGTGAGCTGAGATACCACCAGTGCCTGAATCCTTATTAGTTTGTGCCTTATTTGATTTATTTCTACCATATTCCTCCACCTGGGACAGGACATTAGATGAATGCTGCATATAACTTATGTGTGAGTTATGTGGGGTAAAGGCATGTTATTCAGTCTGGACGTTTGCTTCCCTTAATGGATGGAAGCTGAAGATATCACAGTGGCTGTAACAGCAGGACTCTGCTCCATTTACTGCATTGTTTCTCACTATCTGGGACCAGCTCCTGTTCCCAATGACTCCTTAATGCTTAGCAGCAAGGTGTGATGGCTGTGAGTCAGAGTATTAGGGTGTTAGGGGAGTAAAAAATGGTGATGCTGGGCTGTGAAGGTAGATAGGAGAAGAGGATGGTAATTACATGATCCCAGAGGATTCTGTGACCAGGGGACCCAAGTTCAGACCACTGCTCTGCTACAGCGGTCTTATGTGACCTTAGAGAAGTCACCTGCATCTTAAACCCTTGGGAGTTAGGTATTAACTTCTTTTGGTATTCTAGGATTTGACGTCCCTTTGACTCTACATGGAGGAAAATTTGTGTTCTCCAGCCTTGCAGGAGAATTTGAATGCTAATATTTCAGCATAGGGAAGGCACTCTGATCCTTTAGTGACAGAGTCTAAGAGAACAGTTCCTACCACAAGGTTTCTGACAGTATATCTGCAGGGTAGACAATGCATTTGCCAGGATGTCCATCTCATGGTGTTTCTGTCTTCCAGGCACAGCATCTGTTGCAGTCGCTGGCATCTTTGCAGCCTTAAGGATCACAAAGAACAAGCTCTCTGACCAGAAGTTTGTTTTCCAGGGAGCTGGAGAGGTAGGAATGTTCCTGAGCTTGTACCTTAATATGCTCCATTTTCAAATTTAGAGAGAGAAAAGTCAGCTATGAAACTTCCTGCAAGGCTTTGCTTCATGATAAAGCACAGAAGCAGGTTCCTTGTCACTGGGCAGGATTGGGCCCCACAGGTGGCTCTTGCTGCTGTGTGGAAGTTACCAACAGTCTTTCAGTGACCTCTTGGCCCATGAGTCCTGGGCAGACTCCGTGGATATTACAAGGCTGCCCATGTGTCAGTGGGGCTTTAAGTACCTTTAGGGATGTCCTTTATGAGGCAGGGTGCTGCAGGAATTTTAAGGACACTGGTTTGAGTTCTCAGGGTTGGTGTCTAGGGTAAACTAAAATTTCTTTAGCAGCAGAGTCCAAAGGACTCAGACTCAAAGAACCGTAAGAACACAACCTTGCTTTCTGGAGTCAGTCTTAAGTGCCCCATGGCAGAAGCCAGGTCGCCTGTATGGCACCTTGCTCAGAGAGAGAGCAGGAAGAAGAAAGCTCCAAAGCCTGGTCCATGGACTAAAGGTGTTGGTCCACGACCTGTCTCAGCTCTCACCCACCTGTGAGAGTTTTGGAAGGTTTGTTACTATTTGTCTATCCCTCACTGAGACAAAGATTGCTCTCTCTCCACCCCTGCTGGCAGACACATCTGTGCTGGTCACCATCTCTGTGGCACAGAGCCCCTCCTGCCTTGTTAGTCCCCACCTGAGCAGGAGGGCCACGCACAGCTGTAGGACCACAAACACACACACATCATGTCCAGGGCTGCTTTCCCAGGCAGGAATGGGAGAAGACTTTCCTCATGGCCGTATTTTAGATGCGGCAGTCCCACTTGGCTTTGAGTTCCTCTGTACCGGCATTGCCACCAGCATTTTTTAAGTGTCTGCCTCTTTTCCTCCCCTCCAGCAGCTGCTTTAAATTATGGAGACAGCCCCTGCTTGTCAAGGTACCACTTCTGTTTTTCAGCCTCACCTGCAACCTGCTCTGCTGAATAATTGTGAGGGTTTTTATTTATGGCAGCACCTACAATGCTAAAATCAGCCCCATGCCTTGGCACTGTACAGCCCTAGAGCAGAAAGTCTCCCTGCTTTGTGCAGTGCTGGGGGATGACCCAAACCATCTCTCATTTAAGATCTTCCCCCAAAAGATAATGATATGCCAATGAAACGTTTATATACTGTGTTCCAGGCTGCAATGGGAATAGCTCATCTCATCCTCATGGCAATGGAAAATGAAGGAGTTTCACGAGAGGATGCCATCAAAAAAATTTGGATGGTGGACTCCAAGGGACTAATTGTAAAGGTGAATTTGTCTCCAGAGCTGATCTCCACTCCCCTGCCATCCACTGCCAGCTAGAGAGGCCAGAGCAGGCAGATACCTTGGACCCCTGCTCAGCCTTGAAGTAAAGACTGCAATTTTATTGGTGCCAGCATTGCTGCTCCTGCTTTCAGAGGACTAGGTGTCATGGTGAAAAGAATGTGCCAGCAGCACTGGCTGCCCTAAAGGCAATGCTTTGGGCTGGGCCTCTAAATTGGAAGGGTACCCTGCTGGCCATGGCCTCAAGCAGTGCTGGAAGTCTTGCATGTCATATGGGGTATTATCACAGCAACACTGTGCCCTGGTCAGTGACCCAGCCTGGCCCAGCTCCATTCTGCACTCCCTGTGTCCCCAGGGCCTCTGCCCTTGTCCCTCCTCAGACTTGAGGAGACTTGTGCTTTATGCACAACTGAATGGCAGCCAGGTCCTTCTTCCACATAGTCAATGCACTTTGGTGGGTGAGAGGAGCAGAGGCCAGCCCTGTGTGACATTACACCAACAGCTCGGTGCCTGACTGGCTGATGCTGAGGTCCTGCTCTGTGGAATCTGGTTTAGGTAGAGGGCTGAGAGATGAAATAAACTGAAGATGAGTTACTGTGTTATGTGTCCACTTTTTGCCAACAGACCAAAGTTTGACTCCTCCTTTTTCCTCACAGGGCAGGAGCCACCTGAACCACGAGAAAGAAATGTTTGCCCAGGACCACCCCAGTGTGGACACACTGGAAGAGGTTGTGCAGAAAGTGAAGCCTACAGCAGTTATAGGTGGAGTTCACTTAATACAACCTTTTCATGTCAATTCAGTTCTTAGGAGACTTTCTGTCTTTCCTCCAGGGTCTCCTTTTGTTCTCCTAGTCAAAACAAAATGAGCTTTCTTCACCCCCATTTTGTCAGTTGAGTTCTCCATATCCTTTTCACATTAACTATGGGGCACAGGCTTCCTCACTTTCAGAGCTGTAGGAGCCCTTCCAGACAGGGCTGCAGAGGGAGGAGCTGGGGGAGGCAGGATCTAGGACTCTCAAGCAACAAATGTTGCCCCATCAGGCTGGGCAGGACAGGAATGACAACAGGTACCTCAGGCAGGTGTTTGGGAATCAGACTGGCCAAAACACTGATGCCCACTCTATCTGGAGGAGCAGAGGGCTTTCTTTTGAGACAGGCTTTTAATCTCACTGTCGTATGAGAAAGTAACACTGCCACCTGCATCTGCAGAGATGAAGCCCGTTCCCTCCCACAGTTCATTTCCCAGTCCCAGAGGGACCAGCCCGGTGCACTGAAGTCAGACAGTGGGAAAGCACCACCTCACTCTGCTGCTGTTGTTGCAGGTGTTGCGGCTGTCGCAGGCGCTTTCACTGAGAAGCTGCTGAAGGACATGGCAGCCTTCAATGAGAGGCCCATCCTGTTCGCCCTGAGCAACCCCACGAGCAAAGCAGAGTGCACAGCAGAGCAGTGCTACCGCCTCACCCAGGTACCACAGCTTGGCACAGGGAACATGGGGCCGTGGCTGTACCCAGGACATCACAGCAGGGCATGCTGGCCAAACAAGTGACAGCCTGCATAAGTTGAAACAGGAGACATTCGAGCTGGTTGTCAAGAAAAACTTTCACGCCGTGAGGAGGGTCAGGAGGTGAAGCAGGGGGCGAGGCCAAGATTGCTCATGCAGTCTCTGTCCTTGCAAGTTTTCAAGACAAGACTGGGTAAAGCCCTGAGCAACCTGGTCTGATTTCATAGCTGACCCTGCTATGAGCAAGAATTTGGGTCCCTACCAGCCTGAATTACTTGATGATCCTCTAAAGAAAGTGCTTGCCTCTTTCACCCACAGCTGTCTGAGATGTTCCATCCTCCCTGGTTTCTGTTCCCTGTGGTTTGCCAACCTAGTTGTTTATGTAACTATTTCATCACCCAACTTAGACCCAGTGTCACTGAAGAATTACAATCATGTGGATTGACTTGGCATGAGAGAGGAGCCCTTGTCTCACTCTTTCATTTGCCCTCCCCTAAACCTGCCTACGGCCAGAGCAATCACACAGCCCCAGACCTTTATCCCACGAGTCTCTCTTCATACTCCATAGATGGTTGATAGAGAGGTAGAAAGATTCCTCAGCAAGATCGGAGCACTTGCAGTACACACATACTCAGGCTCGGTGGCCCTTTCCATGGCTCTGGGTCCTCACAAAGTGTCTGCTGGAGGTGGCTCTGGTGGAGATGCCTTTGCTGACTGAGATTTGGCAACCCTGATCACAGATCATGATGAGCAGCAGAAATCTAAGACTTCTCTTCCGAATCTGAATGCTTCTTTCTCTCTCTTTGATCAGGGCCGGGGAATATTTGCAAGTGGGAGTCCATTCCCAAAGGTAACCCTACCCAATGGACAGACCTTCTTCCCTGGCCAAGGAAACAACGCCTACGTCTTCCCAGGAGTGGCACTGGGAGTCACTGCCTGCGGGGTCCGGCACATCTCTGATGAAATCTTCCTCATCACAGCAAAGGTTTCCAACTGACATTTAACTGATACTGTAAAAAAGGTGGTAAGAGGCACATATATCTAGTTCAGGTGTTTTAAAGAACCTGACCCAGGACAATGCGTGGAAGGGAAATGGCTCAGCCTCAACACAAAGCTGCAGCCTTCTCCTGGCTCAGGGAAAGCTCACGCTTCCATTACACCTACAGAGGTGCAGAAGTCATGACATGGTTCTCCTCCACAACTGCTGCCCTAACACAGCACTTCCCCGCTATGGCTCCAGTCTGAAGTCTGTAATGAAATGTGTACACACGTGTTTGAACAGGTCACGAGTTCCCACTCAGGACTAGTCCCAGCCCCGATGCTGATGTGGTTTCAGCCACTTACCATGTAATGCTAGGGAATGTGGTATGTGCTTGAGACCATCCCTAAAACCTACCATTCTCGTCTTTCTAGGTTATTGCTGGCGAGGTGACAGAGCAGAATCTTGCAGAAGGAAGACTCTATCCCCCTTTGGACAGCATCAGAGAAGTGTCTCTCAAAATTGCTGTGAAAGTGAGTATGTCCACTCTTATTACCACTTTTCATGGTAGGGAGGGCATCATTTTTGCTTAGTGTTTTTTTAGTTCAGTTTATTCTAAAGTCTAAAGCAATCATTCTCAGGAATTCTTCTGGCCATAATTGCTGCTTTGATTTCTTCTATCATTAAAACCCAAATGTGAAAAATACATTCTGATTCTGGGTGCTTCACAGCTTACAAAGTTCTGCTTTATTGCTTGAAGCTGCGAGTCTTCAGCACTTCAAAAAATGAGGTTTAGAGTCAAATTCAAACATGACTCAAGTTGCCAAAAGATTTTCAGTTCCAAATTGCTATTTTGGAACCTTTCCCCCTCTATTTAGTAAGGACCTAAGTACATAAATACTATTCCAGATCTGGGCTTTTCTAATCATGGGTTTGGTGCCCTGTATAGATCAGATCTGTAATTCAGAGACATCCACTGAGAATCTCCCTGGCCTGCTCAGAGCTACTGATGGATGCAGAGCGTAGCTGAGGTGCCTACAGGTGTGAGCGGAGCTGGCCAAAGGGCTGCTTTCCTTCTTCACCCGCACACTCTGACCATTCTGCCAGGGCAGGGGTCTGCATTTCTTACCAGCCACTGGTTGCAGGCAGCTTGCATTCCCTCACCCAACTGAGGGTGAAGTGCAGCTGACTCACAATGAGAAAAAAGCAAAATCTGCACAATTCTGAGAGGAGGAAAGAAGGAAGACACAGACAGGGCCAAACTGCAGTTGGTTTCGACTTCGTAACCTGCCAGCATTGTTTCAGTAGCTCATTTTGCTTATCTATTTGCAGATTGTTGACTGGGCCTACAAGCACGGCCTCGCTTCTTGGTACCCTGAGCCAGCAGACAAGGAGACCTTTGTGAAACAGCTCATGTACAGCTCTGACTACGACTCATTTGTTCTTGACGATTACAGGTGGCCCCCCGCAGCCATGCAAACACAAAATATATAATGTTTTGTGAGAACTGTTCTCTCATTTTTGCCATCAGTTCCTGTGGCCCATGTCATTGCTGATATAATGCACCTCCAGGCTTGCAGAATGATAAAAGTAATTGAATCCAAGTAGTTTTTTACTTGCCACTGATTTTCGTCTGGGGGAGCATGTCAGTAGGGAATAAAACGGAGTCCAGGGTGGGCACTGGGTACTCCAAGGAGAGAGACAGACTGGCTGCAGCCCATCCCAGTGAGTCAGCACTGCTGATTGCTGATTGCTTAACATACTGCCTGCTCTCACCTGCCTTGGGATAAGCTACGTGGGCCACCTCAGAAGCACAGAATCCCATTGCACTGGGAGTGCCCCTAGGAAGCTGTCCCGGTTTGGGCCAATT
>VZTH01018676.1:0-53140 GCA_013397815.1 Aleadryas rufinucha
GCTCCCAGGAGGCAGGGACTGCTGCCTGGTGGGCATTGACTGCTCCCAGGAGGTCAGTGACTGCTCCCAGGAGGGCACCGCTGTTCCCAGGAGGCACTGACTGCTCCCAGGAGGGCACTGCTGCTCCCAGGAGGGCACTGCTGCTTTGGCCTTCCGTCGTGTCCTGCCTGGCCACGGCCGCACTTCGTCACAGCTGGCAGCTAGCAGGAAGAGCCAAAGGAGAGGTGTCATTGTAGTTTGGATCTCTCAAATGTACAGGACAAAGTGCTCTGTAAATTAGGCTTTTTTTAATGAGCTCATTAGGACAGACAACAACCAAGCACAACAAACAAGGGTTTGATCCCCTTTGCCCAAGGGATTCACGTGAATTCACTTATTCACCACTCAAGTCATGAGATTCCATAATGTATAAGCCATAACTGAATCACACACCTATGAGCAAAGAAGATCCCAGTCCAGAGGTGAGTGTTCATTCCTCCTCCTCCATCATGGAGTGGGCATCCCCTCCAGCACAAAAGGAGGCAGGGAAGCTTCAGCAGTCCCGCTGCTGTGGGACCCACTGCAAAGGCTTTTGGGGTGAGCTGACTTTCACACCTCCCAGCTTGGTCTGTTCTATTCCCAAGAGACATCAGACTCTGACAGAGCTTCCTGACAGGTGATAAGTGGAGATGCTGGCTGCAGGGATGGGGAACAGTGGTTGCATTGCAGACCTTTAGCTCCTTCTGGCCATCTCCTGCCACCCTGGGGCTGTTGCTCTGACCCCGTGATGCTGCTCCCAGCACACACCAGGCTGGTGGGCTACGGGCTGGGTTAGCCAAAAATCTGATCAGGAGTCACAGGAACACTCACAAGGTTCCAGGTATCCCCTTTGATTCTGGTTTTTGAGAGGTGCAAGAGGAGGGCTTGTGCTGTCTGCTGTGTCTCAGTCTGCCAGCCTGCTTTATTAATGTTATGTGCAGATTAAACATCAGTAAAAGTCACCTGTTTGGCATGAACCATCTTGTCAGGAATATGCTGCATGGAAACCCCTTAGACAGTTGCCTGACAGTCTCTAATCACACAAGACTTCCACACTGTGTTTAAAATCTCAGGATGCTATGACTTGGTGGTAATTAGTGGTAATTGTTTCCCAAGAAGGCGCTGTATTTGACTAATAACTCCCTTTACAGGAGTCAGGGAGACCAGGGACGCCTGGGTCAGGAGCTGTCACTGCTAATTACCCTCTCACTCCTGTTGCTAACAGGAGCTCTCGGCAGCTCCTGCCAGTGTCACCTCTCAAGGACAGGATCCTCAGTCCTGCAGGGTTCCATTCCTTAAGGAGAAGTGGTAGGTGCACCATGCCAGTCTGACCTGCCACAGGGCACAGACCGGGAGTCACAGGGTCCTGGGGTTTGCTGCTGTTTGAAGTTCTTCTGGAAAGGAACCCAGGCTGATTAAAGAAAAACAACTTCAATTGGCAAAACTCGACTGGGCCCTTGAGTAAGCTGCTCCAATCTCTTGCTGTCCTCGATAAAAATGCGTGTTTTACTTCTGATCTTCAGTCTCCCACTGTAGCTTCCAAACACAGGGGGTTTTTTCCTTTTTTTTTAATATACAGCCCCTAAAGAGGAGTGTTTTCCTGCTTTTCCTATGTTTCTCAGGCCCTGGGTAGCATTTCCTAATGTGCTGGGATTGGCTGTGGGTTAACAGGAGGAGATCAGGAGATGCTGAGAACTGTGCTGCCACCCTCAGATCAAACCCCTCTCTTTTCACCCTCAAGGTGCTGCCCTGAATAGCCACGTATCTGCTGGTCCTTGGAGCTCACTCAGGACAGTGGAGGATAAAGACTGGTGCTGCCACATGGGCTTGAAAAAATGCGGCTGCCAAAAGGGTTTGGTCATCTGAGCAGGTGGAGAAATGCTGAAAGTAAGAGGAAAACAGGCGCTTTTCCCCTTGTGTCAGAGCTGCCCAGGAAGGTGTGGGGCTCCTGGGGTGCCAATGTGCTGGCACAGAGCCCAAGAGCCATGTACCCCCTGCACCCTCAGGAGGGTAGTCAGCCGTGTCCCCCCTGCTCACAGTCTGGTCCCCATGGCTGGGTGCCCACACCAGCCCGAGCCTGGCTCCCATGGAGATCTGGAGCTGCCACCACACTCCTCTCTCTGAGCATCACCCTCCTCTGCTCCCAGTCTTGTTCCCTGCCTGCCGCTCACAGCTGCTGGCTGCCCGGCTCTGCTCCCCAGGGGGTGTGTGAATATCAAACAGGTAATCTGATGCTCTGACTTCTGAAAAAAACACCCAAAACCTCCACCACGGTTATTTTACAGCCTCAGGAGGTGAGATTGCAAAGAGTCAGTGCCCTTGGGAGGTAAGGGAGATATGAATATGGAATGGGAATTCAGTGTGCATAGACACATGAAAATATCCAGGAAATAGGAACTATATGTCCAGAAATTATCTTTTACAAGGCAATGACCAAGCACTTCAGGGAGCTGTGTGGAGCAGCAGTTGTCCCTGTGCACCAAGCCAAAGGCAGGTCTGGGAACACTCCCCTCTGCACTGGGGATAACACCCCTCAGAAATGCCTCACCCACTGCCCTCACCATAGTGAGGTCCCCTGCCTCAAGTTCTGCACTTGCTGAGCCCCACAGCCCGGTGTGAGCCTGGTGTGAACCATGGCAGATGTCTCACTGACAGCACCTCCTGCCACAGCACCTCCCACCTGCACTCAGCATCCTCCTGTTGAGCTGTGCAGGAGCTGTTGCGTGGCACCGACCTGGAAATCTGCTTTCCTGGTTTCTGGGCACGAGGCAGCTCAGGTTGCTGGTGCAGCTCCACAGGCGCTCGGTGCAGGAATCTCTGTGCAGCTCAGCCTGGCCAGCCTCACACAGCCTGGGTGGGCAGTCCGTGATAATCCTACCTGGGAGTCAGGCAACAGGGAAATATTTCTGGCTGAGGAACTTGGCTGCAATTTGTCTCTCTGAAACCTGACTTATTTGACTCTGAAGTTACCCACATCCACTTGTCTCCAGCTGCTATTTCTTCCCAATTTCTCCAGTGTGGAGCTGGGAGTGGGTGGAGGTTTGCCCATGGAGGTTCCAGATCACTGACAACATATCCAGGGGCATTCTGGGCTCTTCTGCTTTAAGAACACACATCCTTGGAATTCCCTAAATTTCTCTTCTAAGTAAAGCTCTGGAAGTCCTCAGTGTTCTCTGTTTTCTGGGTACCACAGAGAGATGGCACAGGCACACCTGAGGCAGGTGAATCTGTGGTGCACAGGGACACTTTTGTGTATACACCCACCAACCGCACCTCTGGTGCTCAGCCGCTGATCACTCAGCGATGAAACCTGCAGGCGTTTTCTTTTGTGTTCGTTATGAGTTCCCATTCATGCTGCAGTGGGCACAAAGGTGCCACCAAGAACCCACATCCCCAGGACTCAGGGCTAATAGGAATGATGGAAAAGCAAGAGTTACCAAGTTTGATTCCCAGTCTGTCAGACACAGTGCAAGGGAGCAGAGAAGTGCCAGGACTGGCTGCTCGCACTGTGATTCCCGAGTGGAATAGAGATTGAGGATTGTCCACCCTTGGCAGAGCTGCCCAGGGCAGTGGTGGGGTTCCCATCTCTAGAGGGATTTAAAAGCTGTGTGGATGTGGCACTTGGGGACATGGTTAGTGGTAGCCTTGGCAGTGCTGATGGAACAGTTGGACTCGGTGGTCTCAGAGGGTTTTCCAAGCTACGTGATTCTGTGATTTGTTTGTGTCAGGACCTTCAGCTGTGCTGAGCGTTGCTCCCTGCCACTATCCTCTACCAGCCTTGCTCTTGTGCTCCAGCTCTTTGCAGCAGCTTCTCTTGCAAACCAAACGTGGTGGCCCCATATTCCCCCAGGAGCTCCCCACCAGCCCATCCCCAGGACATCCTCCCCCTGTGCAGCAGCTCCTCACCTGCCCTGTGGTTATCAGGTGTGTCTGCATCCTGCCACAAATCAATGCTTCGCTTCCTGCAGCCCAGGCACATCAGATCCATGTGTTACCTGGTCCATGATAATTCTGCCTGGGAGTCAGGCATTAGGAAAATATTTCTGGCTGAGGAACTTGGCCGCAATTTGTCTCCCTGAAACGTGATTTGTTTGACTCCTAAATTACCTACTCCTAAAATTTACTCCTAAATTTACTCCTAAACTACCTATCCAGTTGTCTCCAGCTGCTATTTCTTCCCAATTTCTCCTGTGACTTTGCACACTGCTAAGGACTAACCTCAAGATTCCTGTTTTCCTGTCTCACTTCAATCCTCTTCTTAAACTAGAGGAACAAGTGTACCTCTTTTCCCCACCCATGACACCATTCCCAATGTGGCAGTCATTATAATCACAGCTTCTGGTCTGTCACAACAGCACCTTGGGATGAAGACCTGGTTTCTGTGCAGAGGAATCTTAAATAAAGCTGGGCACAACTCTGTTTCAGAGAGGCATTTTTTGATATTCCAGTAGATTTGTATCTTTATTCATTCCAATGGAAAGACCTCATACAAAATAAAGAGATAGGTGCTGTTGTCTCCATTTAGCTTTCCCTCTCATCACTCCCTTCTCCGGTTTCAAACTGCACAGCAAAAGGACCTGCTTCCAGAAACACTTTTTACCTTCTGGAAAACTACAGATACTCATGGTTAAGATGTTCTCCGTCAGTAGAACCAAAAATCTGCTTCATGTACAACCACTTGTCACGTCTGAGCTTGTCAAGTCCCTGGCAGAGTCCAGGGCAGGATTGTATTGCTGGTCACATCCGAGAGCAGCATTGCAAGGAGAGCTCTGCCTCTGAAACAATAGTGAATTAACTGTCTTTCTCAAAAAACAGAAGTAAAAAGAAATAACCTTTTGCCTTGCCCCTCTGACTGGAAAAGCATTTCTAGAGATTCTGTTCATTCCATCTGGTTTTAGACTAGTTTTTTTAAGCAAATTTATCATGTCAATTCAGAAAATCTCAATACATTTCCAGCACAAAGACAGAAGAGACCTTTTTCAATCCTGTTTTTATCTCCAAACATGAGAAACACCAGAATGTATTAAAGAGATCACACATGAAATACCAAGCTTCCTTTTTGCAGTTTTTTCCATGTTTAACATAGGTTTAATGAAAAATGTGTACAGCTATGCTGCTGGACAGGCAGAGCTGTGCTGCTGCCCTGTGTGCAGCGTGGTGGTGGCGGCTCTGGAGAGCTGATGCTCGGTGCAGTGCGGCCGGGCCGGGGGCTCAGCAGCCCCAAGCCCCTCCTGCTGACCACCAGCACTGAGCGGGCAGTGCTGGCTCACAGGGAGCAGGCACCCGGGCCAGGGGCTCTGCTGGAGACAGAAGGCCCCAGGGCTGAGCCCGCTGCTGCCAACCGTGGCTGGGGCTTGGGCCAGGTCACTGGCAGAGCCCCCATCAGCTTCCGCGGTGGCCCAGCGCCTCCAGCAGCCCCGGCCCCTCAGGTGCCCTGGCCTCACCCCAGCCGGCAGCTCGGCTCACCCCGCCTCTGCATCGCCCTCAGTGGGGTGGGCAGAGAACTGGGAGAGCAAAAGCATGAAAACTGGTGGGTTCAGGTAAAGTCAGTGTAACAGATGAAGGAGAAGCTGTGTACACAAACAAAGCAAGCCAAGGAATTCATTTCCCACTTCCCATCCCAGGCAGGTGCTCAGCCATCCCCAAGACAGCCAGCCTCCAGCACACGACAGTGACTTGGGAAGACAAACCCAACCACCTCAAATGTGCCCCCATCCCTCTCCTTCAGCTCTCCATGCTGAGCACAATGTCCTGGGGGCTGGGACATCCCTTGGGGCAGTCGGGATCAGCTGTCCCGGCTGTGTCCCCCCAGCCCCTGGTGCCCCCAGCCCCTCGCTGTGGGGTGGGTGAGGAGCAGAGCAGCCCCTGGCACTGTGCAGGTGCTGCCCAGCAGGGCCTGACACACTCCCTTGGGATCCACACTGCTTCCAGCACAGATCCCAAACACAACTCCAGACCAGCTACTGGAAGAAAATCAACGTCATCCCAGCAAAAAATCATCACAACAGCTAACTCACATACAGCCACTCCAAAATGCTCAGCACTGCTTCCATGCGATCAGTGAAAGCCAAGGTCCATTCTTTGATTAATTTTGAAGTTACACCCCCACTAAGGCCAGAAAATAGCACCAACAGATGCCTCCTGGCACTTCTTTCAGCCCTTTGCTACAGAAGCAGGACAGCACACCCAGAAGCGGAAGCAGGATGTGGAAGAAGGGGGTGAACAAAGTTTCCACTTTTGGTGGCCACCGGCTAGTGCATCCACTTGGCTTGTAACTCCATCTGCCAATGCTCCCTGAGGATGAGGAAGCTGAGCCACTCACTTCACCAGCCTGGACCGATTTCCTGGACTGATTTCCCGCCTGCTTCCTGTCAAAAGCCCATAATTAGATGCATTCTCTAAGGCCTTTACAGTGTTTATATAGTGAGCAATTACCAAATGCTACATTACAATTGTACAATTAGCAGTGCTACACTGTTAATAATGAATTTAAGACTTGTGTAACAAGACTGGAGGGCTTCCATTCGGAGGGCTTATGAGGATCTTGTTTGCATTACAAAAACCAATCTGTGCACTGGCCTGCCAGTTGCTGACTTTGAGTCTCAACAGGGGCAGCATTTCAATCTCAAAGTCAAACTCAGTGACTTGGCACCTTCTCATGAGTGGGGAAATCTCAGTTCAGTCCCCTGGCTGAGAAGGTGATGATGGAAACACGTCTGAGAGAATCTTGTGGAAGCAAGTAATGCAACATTTCTAAAGCAAATGGCACTCCAAATACCATTACAGTCTGGCTTTTTATTTTTCTCAAGCGATGTCTTGGAACCCCCAGATTCCCTATTAGTTCCTCAGAGCAGGTTTGTGGGCATTTTGTGGTTTGTTTAAACAACCCACCAGTATTGTTACAGTTCTTTGATGGTGAGAAGGTTGACACTGAATAAAATTTAAATTAAGGGATTTTTTTCCAATTCCACTTTCCCAAAACCCAGCACTAACAAAGAAAATAAATCCAGCCCTGAGGTTGTACTTCTCTCTCTTCTCTCTTCTCTCTTCTCTTCTGTTTGCTTTCTCCCTTCGTTTCACACACCAGATGGCAATTTCTTCCCTAAAAATTGCTTGTTACCCTGTTCAGTGATCAGTTTGGGAACACATCCGTCAGCATCAACAGGAGGTGAGTAGCAGGATGGAATGAGGAAGCTGGGCGGATGTCAGCTGCAGAAGCCACCAGCGAATCCCTCTCAGAGCCACTGGCATTGGTTCCATCAGATATGGGGGAAGCTTCTGGCAGCTTCTCACAGAAGCCACCCCTGTAATTCCCCCCATTACCAAAACCTGGCCATGAAAACCCCATACAATTTACACTTTATTTGTGTGTTTGGTTTGCAGACTGATTTTTCTTTCAGAAGAATGGTGCATTTCCAAGCAGCCCTGGTGGCTTATGACTTATGTTCAAGGCAAACACAAGACAAATGAAGCACCTCCAGAGAGCTGAACTCCAGGCAGAGCTCACTGCCAGGTGGTCCAGTGATAAATAATGACCACTATTTAGTACAGACTGAATAAATGCATAAAACCCAGGAAAAAAAGTAATTAAACCTGAAGGGGACACCTGAACAGGCCATACCCCACAGTTCGGGGGCTTGTAAACTGGGCTGTGAGGTTCAGAAATGCGGAGGACTGGTTTGCAGTGAGGAATGGTTTCAGTTGCAATGTATCAGATGTGTGTGATGTATCATGTGATACACAGTTCACTGTGTGCCATTAATTATGTCACTCATTCGTCAGAAACCTAAACAGTGTTTTTATGTGACAAATGGTGGTTTCTGGACGGTGAGGGGCCCACGGGGCCTGCAAGGGGTCCCCTTCTGCAGTACCTGGGACCTGGGCAGTCCCAGCAGAATGATCCTGCCCACTGATCAGGTCCCACTGATACTACAGGCACTCATCCATTCTGAGCCTTCTTGGACATGAATTCCTTGCCAAGTACCACTGCAGAGCCACAGCAGCCCTGTCCCACGCCCCAGGAGGAGGGCAAGGACTGCCCGTGCTGGGCTGGTGCAATGTGCCACGGGATGTGCCACGGGATGTGCCACAGGGATGTGCCACGGGATGTGCCACAGGGACTTGCCACAGGGATGTGCCACAGGGATGTGCCACGGGATGTGCCACAGGGACTTGCCACAGGGATGTGCCACAAGGACGTGCCACAGGGATGTGCCACAGGGATGTGCCATGGGATGTGCCACAGGGATGTGCCACAGGGATGTGCCATGGGATGTGCCATGGGATGTGCCACGGGATGTGCCACGAGGACGTGCCACAGGGATGTGCCACAGGGATGTGCCACGGGATGTCACAGGCACTGCCCCAGACGTTATCCGTGGACGGCTTTCTCTCCCAGTGATGCTCGTGGCCCTGACAGTGTGGCCTGGCCCAGGAACACCGCTGCAGGCACCCACCAGCCAAGCCCCCCAGGCTTTCCCCTCTCCCTGCAGACCTCGCAGGCTCCAGCTGCTGCCGCTCCCAGTTCCCGTGCCCAGCTGTGGCTGTGCTGCTCCGCAGGTCAGGCTCCATGAACTGAAGCTGGGCTGTTGGAGCAGCAGCCTGCACCTCCCAGCACGTTTTCAGGCATGACTGCACCCAGCACTCCCCATTCCCGTGACTTCTGACGTCTCCTGGTGGGAGTGGAGTCTTCCTCTGAGAGGTAGCTGGAGGAGAAAATGTTAAAAAAAATACTTGAAATATTTTTTAGTTGTATTTTATATTTATGGTATTTTAATGTTTTATCCTTGTTTGCAATTAAAAGCAGCTTGAAGAATATAGGTAGCCAGAGTAATCCTTCCCATGTGTCCGGCTTACCTGCATTACCACAGCCTAGTGCAGCACCAGGTGTGAAAGCAGCTCCTTCCTGATGCTTTGCTATGGAAATCCAAGGGAAGTTTCCATTTTATAGGGGATTTTTTATCAAATTAACTTTTACATAAGCAGCTTTGTGAGACTGTTTTTAAAACTACTGCTTGGGGGATTCCAAGCTTGCCATGTTTTCCCTCAAAGCATTCAAAGGACAGAAAGGATGTCGCTCATCTCACATGGGGTGGGGTGGTTGCTGCAGCCACGAGGCACTGAGGGTATGAGCAAGGGAGATTTATGGCAGAGAAGATGATCCTTCACCTCAACACCTGATACAGCTGGAGGAAAACAGACAATAATTCAAAAACAAGAGCACTTCACATCTGAAACTTCACCTACCATACCAGTGGTTCCATTAAAAATATAACCCCTACCTACAGGTTTTACCTTAGATATACAGATTATCAGGGCTATAAGTCTATTATTTCTGCAAGATGAAAGATAATCCTGTTTCCCACTTTGAGAGATACAGCAGAAGACACAAACAGCCACCAGGTCAAACCAAAAGTCCATATAACCATTTATCCAGCACAAGCTGTGCCAGAAAGGAGTGTGCTTCCAAATCCCAGATCCTAAAACTCTGTGCAAATCAGTTACTATGTCATGGGAAGAACTGAAGCCTCATGCTGGGAATAACAGACCAGATCTGGAGAACACAGGCTGACTTTGCAGATAAAATTCTGGAGCCAGAAAACTTGGCAGTTTGGCAGAAAATGCACCAAAATTAATGTAAAATACATTATGCAGGCATGAGATAGACCTAAAAGCAAAGATGACAGGCTTGCACGCTGGCTGACAGCACTTCAGTGGGAAAGAGATCAAAGCCTGCAATCCTACAATATTCGCCCAGTTTCTAGTGATTAGTGGCTGAAGTGGTTTTGCTTAAAATAAGAAGCCAGGATTTTTCTTTCTGTAATAAATTTATTCAGCCAGTTTTGGGTTTAAGTGACCCTTTAGCATCAAAAAGAGCAACACCTGGTTCTAGAGCTCATGCAAGAACCATGATGCTCTCCCCAAGGATGTGTCATCCCAAACCTGTGGCAGCCACACAGAGCTCAGGTCAGTGCCTCCAGGCTTTTCTGCCTCAAGGATTTTCTTTTCTCACTTCAGGTTTGCAGGAAGTCTCTGGCCCAAGGGCCAGTGGTTAGCTCTAGGTGAAAGTAGTTCCCAGCCCTGCTCTGAGCTCTGGCAGGGGTGCCCCAGAGGTGTCACAGTGTGTGTTGGCATCAGGGTCCATCACCAAGAGGAGCATGACGTCAGAGAGTCACAGAATCAGGAGTGGTTTGGGCTGGAAAGGACCTTAGGACTCATCTTGTCCCACCCCTGCCAGGGGCAGAGACACCTTCCACTAGATGAGGTTGCTCCAAGTTTTGTCCAACCTGGCCGTGACCTTGTTTGTGGCAATTTGCCCTCAGCATGTCCAGGATATTTCTGTAACACCATCAGAGCATCCTGAAACAACCTACACGGAAGGGAAAGGTTGTCCTGACCCCCACTGCCCCAGTCTGGAGATCCGATCTTCCCCTAAGGCCGTGGACTTCCCAGAGCAACTTTCTTCAGGCAGTACAAGGCTGACAAGTCCAGGAAAAACTGCCCACAGGTTCTTTGCAGAGCACCTCAGGGGCTTTTCATTCCGAGGTGCAGATCCCACCTTCCCACCACCCACATGCTCAGACAGGGGGTGCTGGGTGTTGCCACAGAGCCACACTCAGAGCTTCTGACAGTTTTAATTCTCTGATTAGCTGGTGCCTTTAATATTTATACACATAAATCACATAGTTATAGAGCTCTGATCTCCTGATTGATTTTCTTTGCGTTCAGGAGAATCCATAGAATTATTTCAGCTGGAGCTAATGGTTATAACTCAAATATACTTTTTCTTAAGTGATAAACTTAATTTATCACAGCTTGCTATCAGCAGGGACTCCATGATCTCATGAGCAAATGGAAGACTGAGGAGGGAAAAATGAGGACAGGTTTGATGTTATAAAATTAAGTGGGAAATTTACAGTGATGTTTGGAAAAGCCTGATATTTTACAAAGTATTTGAGATACTCACTGGTGAGCTGACTAAGCTGTTCTGGCTAACCTGTAGAGGCAAGGCCTTCATTTGCTGCCAGCTCCACCTGTTCAGCAAAGCTCAGAGTAACCTTGTATTTGCACAGTGACTTAAGTTTCCAGCCCAAGTTTTATCACCTCAGGAAGTTTTATATGAGATCATGTTCGCAGTTCTCCACCTCTGGAATTATTTTAAAATGAAGGTGAGGTGGACTCATTATGGAAATTCAGGAAAAGGATGTGAAAAGCAAATTTTTCCTCCTATTCCAAGCCAAAATGAGTTTGAAATACTGAACTTTCTACCAGACAATTTTCTTTACCTTTCTGTTCATTCATCCAGATTTTTATCCTAATTCTTTAAAAATATCAATAAAAGTGGGAGCATGTTGGATTTCATCATTGTCCGAGGAATTAGGGGCATTTTCCTCACAGGAAAACACCAGCAAAACTTCTGTCACTGCCTTTCATTTATCACTACATTCAGTTATTTCTGGCTTCTAACTTTTGTGGTCACACTCAAACTCTCACATTGTGAAACAAAGAAATCAGAGCCAGCTGTCCTCCTTCCTAGCATTGTCCATCCTCGTGTTTGTCACATTCCCATTGCTGTTCTTGCGACGTCAGTGCTGCCCAGACCTGTCCCTCTGTGTTTGCTCCATCCATACCAGTGTCACGGGGAGAGGAGGCAGCACTTGAGGCCATTTCCTCTTGTCACTTGTTACCTGGGAGCAGAGCCAGGCCTCCACCTGGCTGCAACCTCCTGTCAGGGAGTTGTAGAGAGCAACAAGGTCTGTGTTTGAATAATATTGGTATTAATTACTGCCCTACATTGTGCACATCCCCAAAATCTAATCTTTCCCTGGAATGCACTTGCACAGTGGTCATTAACAGATGATAAGGAGAGAATGGTTTGTTTCTGGATTTGATTCTGTCCCTGTAGGTTTGCTGGGTGCTACCAGAAGGGTCCCCCAGTGTGAGCAGGTGGTGCCACTGGTACTGCTGTGACTGGAGATGGTCAACCACTGTCACCACCACTTTTGAGGGAGCCCAGCACATTTCTATGTGAACATTTTGGGCTTCTAAGAGCAGCAGGAAGCCAGGAAGGCACACATGGCAAGGTGCTCATACACCCAATGAGCAGCTTCCCAAAGCCACTGCTGCTGCAGCACTGCCCTGCATCCCTGCACACTGGCATGTTTGGAGTCACAAGGTCACCTACACAGAGAGCAATTGGTTTTCATAAATCCTGTTCATTATCCAAATTCATTATTTACAGCCACCGTTAGGCTGAAGTGGATGTGAGAAACAGTAATAGGAGCCGTGCTTTTGGCAGGAGGAAAAAATATTTGACAGAAGATGAATTAGGGCTTGGCCAAATGAGTAAAAAGTAATTTGGAGAATGGGAATGCAGAATCTTCCTGGCAATGAAGCCACAGAGTCCTTGTTTGGAGGCAGAGCTGGGAGTAGGGGAGCTGCTGCCACGTCAGCTGGTGCCATGCTGGCCCCTGCAGAGCCCCCTCCTCATGAGGCTTGGGCAGCCTTGGCTCCCGCACAGGGGCTCACCTGGGTCTGCCAGGCAGGGTGGCTGGTGCCAGCGGGGCAGAACTGGAGGCTGCAGATGCCGGGCACTGCCTGGAGCATCCGTCCCTCTCAGCTGTCCCTGATACGGACATGGCATCTGTACCGTGCCCAGGGGTGACATGAGTGTCTGCCAGACCTCCCTACCTCGCCTGCGGATGCACATTTCAGTGCCCACATCTCTACAGAGGAAATGTATAAACCATTAAATTAATTTAATTTGAGGCAGCCTGTAGCTTCATGGTCTAGAAACTTAGCCGTGGCTTCCCCTCCTTAAAGCTAATATGTTTGCTCTTCTGCTGTGCTTCTCATTCATTTTTTGGCTTCTTATCTGCCTTCCATAGGAGAGCAGAGTAAAACTTACTTATTCATTCAGCACAAAACCATCAGCTGGAGCCTCGCAAAAAGGCTGGCAAACACTTGGAGGTTTTTCCTTTGGCTGTGGGGCCACTAGATACAACAGTGGGTTCTAGCCCTGGGGCACTTCGAGGGAAGCCTTAATCTGACATCCATTTCACATCGCAGGACACTGCAGGGACATGGTTTGGGGTGTTGTCTCCAGTAGCAGTTAATGCAGGCTTGCACACATTTTTAATATATTGTACCATTTCAATGGTAGTTTGCCCTTCAGCTCATTGATGGGCCAAGGGAATGGAATTACTAATTTACTGGCCTGTCACTGGTGTAAGAGCCAATGTTCCAGCTGAACAAGGACTGGACAAAGACAGCATCACTACGCAATGGATGCTTTTACATCCTGGTCTTGTCTCTGCCACCTTAACTGCAATGGATCCCAACCCTCACCATCGTGGCCCTTCCCTTCCCTCCTCCCTGCAGGGGCTGTTGTCATGCAAACACTGCCACCGCTGCTGTCACATGTATTTGGGTGGCCCAGGGTGTGTCTGCCAAATTCTGGGCCCAAGACACAGGCAATTAGTGATTGATTCTGCTGGGTCAGTGCCAGCCAATGCATATTTTGGGCACACACAGAAGGTGGACCAGGAAGACACCCAGGCTCTCCTTGCCCAGCACTGCAAACCAGCAATGCTGCCCACCATGAACCAGAGTAGAGTGATGGAATTATTGATAATGGCTTGTTATTAAATCCGTTATTAACTCCATAATATTTTTGCCTTGCTGGGTGCTGACAGTTGGACTAGAAGCAATTCCTCTACCTGTGCTAGCAGTGCCCATGGGATAACTCACTATGGGAGACAGCAGGCTGTTAACCTCCAGGGGAAAATAAAAAGCTCCTTTTTGTATAAATGTCAGTGCTAGTTTTGAAAGCTTAGCAAACAAAGAAAAAAAATCCCTTCCCCAGAAAATCTTCAGCACCCATTACAGAACCACTTTGGATCTTATCTCCTTTTGCTTTCCCTGTGTGCCTTGGAATTGTTGGTGTCAACATGTAGAACAACAAGCTATGCACAAAATTTTATTATAGTCTCTTCCTTAGGATCCACTGGAGAAAAATGTGATTTTTCTGTCTGTGTGCAGGGGTATGTGCATTTAGCTGAAGAGCCAGGTAATGTCTCATTTGTTCACAGTTTCTTTTCACCCACAAAGCTGAGCAGCTCCTGCCCCTTCTGTGACAAGGGACCATGTTTGCAGGGTATTTGCAGTAACCCTATGGAGGGCAAGCATGGGCTGGGGTCACAGGAAGCCAAGGGTTAATGATGTTCAGGGGATCCATTGCTCCTGCATTTCACAAGCCACCACAGTGCCTGGAGTGAGGCTCTGTCTGGCCCTTGGCACCAGCGGGGTGGAGCACAGCACAGTGGGAAGGACCTCTTCCATTCGCTGCATCCCCCCAACAGCGGGGGCTTTCCATTGTCCATCTCCTAGAAAAGTTCTGCCTGGTCACAGTCCATTGCCAGAGCTGGGGCAGGTACCGGTCACTTGGTTGTGTGATCCAACTTTAATCTCCAGCACTCCCAGAGCTCCTGCCTTGCTACTGATCCATTCAATTCTTTATCTCCCAGTTAGACTCTCTTGTTTTTTCAAACAGATTAAAAAGTTTCTTAGTTCCAGACAATCTTTCCCTGGAAACATGTACCAAAGTCATAATTTTGCTGTATTTCAGGTAAAATAACCAAGTGGAGCTCTTCAACTCTTGCCAGAAAAGGATTTCTTTTCCTACCCTCAAATGGTTTTGGTGATTTATTTGAAGCATTTTTCTGTAAGGCACAGACACAGAACACTACAAATGCCAGTCCACTGTGAGCCTTACAAGAGGAAAATTGGCCCCTACTTCCTCCCAGTGCCCCCCTGGCACATCAGAAGCCCATGGCTATGTCATGCCCCACTCACAGGTTGCCAGCCCTGCTCCCTGCACGGCCTCAATGCCCCGTGCTGGAGGTGCAGTGCTCTGAGCTGGATGGGGACCCTGGCCCAGGTGGGTCAGGTCACTCTGTGGCTGTAGCATGGGCAGCACTGTTATGTTGTGTAATGCTGAAGTCAGAGCTTTCCACACAGATGCTGGGTTTATATCACATCCAAGGGATTTATCACAATACTGAGCAGCCAGAACTCCTTTTTCCCATGTGTGGTTTGACCAATCCTTGGTCGTTAGCATGGAACAGAGCACTGACAGGTCCCGGGGCACTTCTCACTCCCACTGCTTGTCCCATGCTCCTGCCTGCTCCCTGGATGTGCTTGTTCCTCAGCCATAGATCTCCAGGGAGTCTCAGTGGAGATGCTGAGCCCACAACGAGGGTCCAGAGCCCCACACCCAGGGGCTTGGGGTTGGTGTGGCTGCTCCAGCAGCTTGTAGGGCTCTCACTGCTCTGCCAGCTCCCATCTGGAAAACCACTTGGGAAAAGAGCAGCTACCCATAAATCTTACTGTGGGCTGGAGCTGTGCTATGTGATGGCCTCAGAACCTCTATGACCTGAAAAGGCCATCACTGGGGTTTAATGTTACAGGGAAATTCACTTCCCACCTTCACCCAGCCTTCACCTGTAATTATAACCTCAGGTATGACAGGTAAATTGCTCTTTGTCACTGGAGCAGAAAACATCTCCCCTTCATTTTGGGGCATGGTAAGTGCAGGCAAGCTATGTGTGATTTTTAAAATGCAATTTTGTCTATGAGCTATTTAAAGCCTTTGTGGCACCTCTGGGTTCATTTAGAAGCACTACAGTCACTCTGGAATGGAGGCAGGAGCTGTCTTTTACCTCCTCAGGCAACATGTAGACGGGTGTACAACTCCCTTTTAGCACTGCTCAGTTTTCTTTTTTCTCTTGGAATTCTAGGTGTACAATCCTGGCGGTGAAACAGGACAGGCACAGAGCACGCTCTCTGCAACATCCGCTAAAAATAGTGCAGGAATGGTGCTGCTGCCTTCTGCAGACTTGGAAAAAAAAGAGCTTTTCAAGTCTATAATTCCCTAATACAATCAAACACAATCATAAGTAAAATATTCATGCTGACTTGATTAGTCAAAAGAGAATAGTATGCTAATGAGGCAGCATCTCTCCCTGCATTTTAACATGGCACTACAGCTCTCTGGACATGGATTCATCACTGTGGGAAAACAATCACCTCCCTCCCTTCCTCTCAAAATGTGCTGGTGTCTGGAATACAGGTGTATATTTGAGTTGCTCCTTGCCAGGGCTGTGGCTGGTCTGAACACCCAGACCAAAGAGCAGGAGAAAACTGGGTGTTGTACCTAGGGAGAGGTGAGCAATAGCAGTGACCTACGTGAGGCTGTGCCTGGGGACAAATGAGAGATGGCAGTGACCCAGGTGAGGTTGAGCTCGGACACAGGGGAGCAATGGCAATGTCCTGGGTGAGATTGTGCCTGGAAATGAGATGAGGGATAGATAATGGGGTCTTCTCCTCGGCACCAAAGGAGAAAAGAAATGTCTTTTCCCATCTGCCCCAAAATGAAGGGATTTCTCCAAAACTTGCAGCTGGTTTCCTGAGTGCACCAGGCACTGTCCCAGCTCACGACTGAGCACGGGCTCCCCCCTTAAGAGTACATGTTCTGTACAATGAGTCTCATACCAGTGCAGCTGGTACTTGGCTCAGGCTGTGAGGCACCAAGGGACGCTTCTATGGCTGATACAGCAACTTTTGCTTGTTTTCCAGGAAAAACACACCTGTTTGTGCAAGACATGGGAGCTCAGCTCGGAGCTGGAAACCAGCCCCTTGGCAGCGCTCCCAGGGCATGCTCTGGTCACCAGCCTTCGGCAGCCCCCTCAGCTGGGGGCCTGGCTCCTGCCAGCAGAGCTCCATCCCTGAACTAATGGTCAAGGTCTCATCCCCAAGGGGAAGGTTTGTCTGTGCCAGGGGGGATCTTTGTCCATTCCCGAGGGGGATGTTTCTGTTTTCCTGTCCCCAAGCCACAGTTGGAGCCCAGGCTGCACACCAACTGGGCTGCTGACCTGTCTGCAGTGAGAGCCACTGGTATGATTTTTTTCCTTTTCAACAGGATTCATCAGCTCTCTCTGCCCAGAGTCTTGATATCACCCGCAGATCAAAAGCATCATTTTTCCTCTCTGTCAGCAGGGATTCTGCCTGGGTATGTAGGTCAGAATCAGTCCTTTTCATCCCATTGTCTGCCATATCTTTCATTCTTCACAGAAGCTAACATTTCTCCTCACTTTTTAAAAATATTCCATTTGCACCTTTTTTATTCCCTCAACCTGGCTGCATTCTCCTGACATTGTGGCCTCTCTCCATTCTCTGTCTGATATCAGAGACAATGCACTGGGCAATATTTTATACATGATCTAGAATTTCCTTAAGCCTTTGAGCCTTCCGCTCAAATATCCTTCTGGGTTTGTCAGACAGATACTTCCATTACACAACTCAAATGTTCAATAATAATAGGTTGGATCTTTTCAAATATCAAAACTTACTCCCACTGGAAATCAATCATCAGACAAGAGACAAGTCAGGTAGTTGAGAATTGCCTGCCAACTTTCCTTCACTGTAAAAGCTGATGAAAGCAGGCAAACTGTAAATGACTTGTCAAAGACAGCTTAAAGAGAGAAACTGAGAGTATAATTACGGCCACACAGAAACATTGTTTGCACAGACAAACAGGTGGTGGGGACACAGAGAGGGGAAGATGTGTCAGAAGTGCAGGTGCAGGTGCGGAGCCAGCAGGCTGTAAGTGATGCTCTGAGTGTCTGAGGGGGTCACATCAAGAACAGATGAGGGATAACAATCCTGGCAGCATTGTGTGAAGGCCACTGTGGGTTCCAGGCTGGAGAGCAGTGTCACCTGCCTGGCCCCCAGCCCTGCTGGTCATGCACAGTTCTAGTCCCCACTATCAGAAAATGAAGCAGACAGACTGGAGAGGATCCAAAGGAGGGCGATAAAGATGACCCAAGGGCTGGAGAACCTGCCCTGTGAGGAAAGACTGAAGAAGTTCAGTCTCTTCTCCTGGAGAAGACTCGACTCAGGGGAGACCCTATAGCAGCACCCCAGGACATACACAGGAAATCTGAAGAGGATGGAGGTTCTCTCTGCAGGAGGAGCCCCATGGGGAAGGCAATGGGTGATGGGTACAAGCTGCACCAGAAGAGGCTTCATCTCAACATGAAAGAAAAAAGACAATGAGAACATTCACTGGAACAACCTTCCCAGGGACAGGCCTCCATCACTGGAGGATTCCCCATGCAGTGGATCTGGGTGTGAGAAAATCACTCTGGGCTTCCTTTCCCACAAAGCATTGGAGTAGATGATCTTTCAAGGTCCCTTCCAGCCTGGGCTGCTCTAGGATTCTATGATTCTATGATCTGTAGAAAATAAGAGTGCAAAAATATGATGGGGTTTTTCAGTGGTTACAGAAACATATTTCAGTTGTACAGAAACATTGTATTTGAGGATTAAATGTGGTGGTCCTGCCCATCCCAAGCCCCTCTCACGCCACACTCAGACATGAGCCAACATCCTCCTGGTTCCTGAGCGTGGGGTTGCGGGAGGGATGGACACAAGGACTGTCCTTGAGACCTGTGGAACTGTAGCTGAGCGGGCAGGTACCCCCCAGCCATCGCTCCCTGCACCCTGTGATCCCTGCTCCCACCCCATCCTCTTGCCCAGCATTTTCTGTGCTCCACAGTAATTTCCTGTGCTAAGTCCAAGCTCCCATGTGTTCCCTCTCTATCCCAATGTCATGTCCACCACAATAATGCTCAATGTGTGTCTACCATTAAATGTCTTTTTATTTATGCATGAATAATCGAAACCTTGCATTATTAATGTTTTAATTAACCTTTACACAAGGTTTGGTGTTTTTAATGCCTCCTTTCATCTCCCTGAGCAGTCTCTATAATGTGTTTAACTGCTGACTTTCTGTCCTGTTAACTGTGTGAAGTTTTTAACTGCAGCATGTGCACAGATCATCTTCAGAAAGAAGTCACTGCTGAAAGCCATGGGGTTGACTCCTCACAAAAATGCTTCCCCATTTGTGATTCCTGCAATTGCTAAGTTCTCTCTTGGTAATGTTGATGCATTTTGTCCTGTGTTGCAGCTTTTCCTCTCTCTTCTTTTACAAGGAACCCAGGTCATTTCTCTGACTCATAACTGGCAACAGCGAGAAATAAACACATGCTTTCCTTTGGGAAGCCAGAATGGGAGCTGGCACATGCCCATGGCTGTAGAGGGCTGGATCATTTACTATTTTGTTTAATGTTGCTGCCTCAAGTGTACAAAGGTGCTAATGAATCCATAGTGAACCTGTATGTGTCTGTCCTGTTTGTAGCACAGTGTTGGTCTCCCAGCACAGCCCTCCCACAGAGTGATAACCCGTGGGACATAAAGCTGAAGGATTTCATCAATACAGAACTAAGTAAAATAAAGAAATAAATAAAGCAGTGTCATTAGAAAGAGCCCCCCCAATATAGGGGCTCCAGTGCCTCACTCCCCCTGAACTGGGACAGCTGTGTGTACTCCCACCTTCATTACCATCTTCAAGAAACCTCTGACCTTGTGCTTAAGAAATTCCCTGATTATACCAGTATGAAACTCTGGCTCAGGTGGGAACCAGGCCACTCCTGGAGGTGGTGCAGGAGGAAGTAGTGAACACTGGTAATGCAGAACAAGGTATAAATAGCTCTTTCAAAGGGAGCCCGAGTCCTCGGCTCATTGTCCTTGTGATGTTGCTGCCACACAGCTCAGGGGAGTGAGCTGGGCAGGTGCTGGCACTGCAGAAGCTCCATCACCCCGTGGAGCACCCAGCCCTCACCACCACCTCATACCTGTCCAGGTAAGCAAACAAGTTCAGCTGCTCTGGCTCCTCCTCAGATCTCTTCCACAGCTACTTCATTGGGGGCTGTAGTGCAGCTAGCACTGGGCTCCTCTTCTCATTTTGGGCTTATCTTCTCCTTATGGACCAAAATCTCGTCTGTTTGAGCCTCCAAAACACAGTGATGTTTGGGGTTATCTGAGGAAATGAACACAAAAGCAAAACAGTGTGGCTGGGGGGAGCTCAGCCCTCCTCCCTCAGCTCCACTGCTGCACGTGGCCCTTACTGGTGTCAGACACAATAATGGCTGTAGAAAGCATCAAACAAGTAGTAGATGGCCGTGACCTGGACCAAAGAGATTTTCCTGTGCCCAAATGGCTTTACTGCCAAGTTACAGAGGCATGTTTGCTCCTGGACCCACTACCTAAGTCAGAAGACTGCTGCTTAATGGGGAAAATAACAGGACAGGAATTAATAATTGGGATGTGGAAGGTTTTCCATTAATTGATCACATATGGCAAGTAATTCAGCTTAAAATTTGTCATTGTCACTTTTCCAGCATAATTTCAGAAAGAATGGTGCTTCATTAAATCTGTAAGGCTCTTCCAGAATAAGCAGCTACTGACCATTCACAATAAGTTAATTAAAACTCTTTCACAATAGAAAGAGCAAATGTTGGTGGAAATTAATTGATTTGCTGTTAGCATGTACTCAGGACTGACTGATGTACTGGAGATGCTCTATCTACATCCACTCCATCTCAGTCAAGTGCAACCTTTAGCATGCAACTATTTTCACTTTTTCATTAGTAACTGCTGTTAAATACCATAACAGTCCAAGCTACAGTTACATTTTTTCCTCAGTTTACCATGCAATCTCCTGGTAATAGTTTCTTTTATGCCAAATTGCACTTAAAAACAAACAAGCACACAAACAAAAAAACCCAAACAAACAAAAGAACCCCAAACAAAACAAACAAAAAAACACACCAAAAAAAACCACAAAAAGAAAAAAACCACAAAAAATCCACAAAACCCCATTGGTGGTAAATCCTGATATTTTGATTTATTCACATTTGTTTGTCTCTTCGTCTTTGCCCATAATGTTTAATGATGCTCAGCCTCTGAGCACTCATTGTTTGCACTTCCTGGGTGATCTCTGGGGTCAGAGGACAGGTGTCTGGGGTGTCTTCCACTGTGCAAACAGGAATAGAAATGTTCAGGAAACTCCTTTTCCTGCCTTTTGCCTTTAAGCCAGATTGGCAAATACGGAATGGTTCAGCCAACCTCTCAGCAAAAGAGGTTTTAGATGTCAGACAGGAACATCTCTAATAAATACCATTGACCCTACCTGCGCCTTCAAGCTCTTGCCTTCCCTCAGAGAGCCTTACCAGGGATACAGGACCAGCTCATCACCCTGCAGTGACAACCTGAGCAGTGCCTGGTCTCTGCACTGTTAATAAACCACAGTCATCTCCCTGACCCTCAAGTGAGGTAATAAATAAATAACGCCAATGGTGCATGAGCACCAGATAGTGTCTGCTCTGTGCAGAAATCTTCCCCAGTCCACCTCCACAAAATCTTGTAGCTCAGCAGTGGCTGCAAAGATTTAATCAACAACACTCTATAAAGAAGCATTTTTTTAAAAACCATTCCCACACCTCCTGGCAATATCTGGTCTAAATTTTTTATGAAACAATTCATTGATTTCACAAGTACAAGTTCAAGTGCAGTGAAACTGTGAGTAAATTCTGATGAAATGCAGCAGTGAGTTTGTTTCCTAAAACAAGGTAAAAGTGGAAAAGATGAAACGTTTCCTGAGGGAGTTGAAAAAGCTCCAGTACTTGCTTGAAGACCAGGTTTTGGGACTGAGCTTTATAGACAGAAAAAGTGCCTGCTGTGAATGGATGAAGGCTCTGAGGCTGGAGGGGGCTGCATGCTGCAGAGAAGTGTTCTCACAGCTCAGGTGCTGTTCTCACCTCTGGGCTCAATAATAAAAATGGGGAAAATTGTGGTAACGCCCAGAGCACGCTGTACCTTGTATAAGTTTCCTGTAAGCTCTGAGATCTAAAGGCCCTTTTGGAGAGGGGACAGGACTGTTTGTATTACTCCTGAAAACTCTGTGTTTTGGCTTTTAGTGTGCAGAATTGCAAATATTATAATTGCATTATTATTGTATTAAATGTCTCCTTTAATGAACAAACAGCTATGTAATTGCAGCAGTGAGTTCACACCTCTGCAATGGATGGTTAAACTCTTTAATTGTACCTTCCATTTCCAACTGTTGGTCTCCTCTCTGGGAGCACAGCCCTGGGTGCCAAACACTTTGTACACTCTTAGTCTGGAAATTCATTTCTGCTCTAATTTACCAGGGCACACAGTGAAATCCTGGAGTGTGCCCAAGGCTGTGATAAGACTTTGTTATTTGATCACCTCACCTGTACCTCCCAAATCAAAGTCCTCCACAAGACCCAGCAAAGTCTGCAGGTCTCAAAAGCAGTGACCAGCCTCTGAGCTCTCCAAAGGAGGTGACAGATGCAAGTTCCCAGCTCTGCCTCAGTGAGTGAGTTTGGTTTTATTGCCACTAAAGATGACCACACCCCAGGTGTTGGGCTCACCAGTGCTTGTGGCTGATATGAGATGGTGTCTATGATTTTTCACAAACAAGTGACATGTTTGACTTGCCCACCTGCTTCCCATGGGCTGGAGTCTGGCTTTTCTCTGGAGGCTGGAGGGATGGAAATCCCCAGAGCAGCCCTCTGGGGCTCTCTTCTTGCCCTTTAAAACACATCCACCCCCAAGTCAGATCCTCATTTCTCACCAAGTACCAGAGCGGAGTTGTTCCTTCTCTCATGCTATTCCTTCAGCCCTTGGGGATGATCATTGTCCCACCTTGGCTCTGAGGGGCTGCTACACCCTCACTGCTCTCACAGGGGTCTTCTCTGGACATGCACCCTCCTGTGCCAGGAGCCGAACATGCACATACAGAGGAACAACAACACAGAAGACAAAGCACTACCACAACTTAAGAATCACATTTTCAAATAAAATTACATAAGAGCTATGCCATATGGCTTAGCAATGAAATTACTCACAGCAGCTGGTTTAGGAGGGGAAGTTTCAGTTACTCTGTCCACAAACAGTGGTAATACAGAGCTTCAGAAATAATTTGTGTATCTGGCAGAAAAATTTGATTATCAGCCCTCTATCCTACTGAACATGTCAGATGTACACTCAAAGAACTCCTCGTTCTCTGAACCTGGAGTGACTCACCGGGCTTTGATGGGTGGCAGCTTTTGAAGGAGTTGCCAGCTGCCAGTTCCAGCTGTAGTTGTGGCCACACAAAGGCTCTGCTGGGCTTGCTGTGGTGCTCTACCCCAAAAGCAGGAAGCCCCAATATCCTCAGGTCCTGCCTCAGGCACCAGGAAGAGTTACACAGTGATGTCTTTTTGCCCAGTACCAGGGGCTCTTGTAGGTAGGAGGGGCAGACAGGGATGTTGAAAGCAGAGGGAGGAAGCAACTGGTCCCTCGTGTCGGTGTGTTGGCACAGCCACTGGTCCCGTTCAGCACCTCTGACACTCAGGGAATGGGGTCATAAGGAAAGGATGGGAGGCCCCAGCCAATTCTTTTTCTCCTTCCAAAGCAGAATTGCTTTTTCTCTGACTAGGAAGGCAGATGAGCCTGATTTTCCCAGGTAAGTCCTGGCTTCATCAGGTTTGTGTCAGAGTAACACGTCCAGCTGCCATTGGAAACAGGAGCATCAGCAGTGTTGGAACAGGGAATAACAGGTGCAAGTTATTACTAATTAATGGATATACTGGAGGGATGGGCCAGTGGGAGTGAACAGCCAGTCCATCCCTGCATGCTGTCCAAGTGACTGCCTGGAGCACACATGGGTTCTGTCCCTCACATGGTCTTTTTGGGGAATCGAGCCAACTGGGAAAAGGTCAGTGCTAAGGCCACAAGTGTTTGGTAACTGTCTAGGAACAAAATGGATAAAAGACAGCCTGTACAGCATGTTAAATAATTTTCCAGATGAAAGCAGGATGAGCTACAGCTGGGAAGTTGAATGGGATCAGGTATGAGATTTTTTCTAAAAGGAGGGGGATTCAATCATGTTATGTAATGCAAAAACTAGACAAGTGTGAGGAGCAAAAGGGCAGAGAAGGAGCAAGAACAAAGTGAAGGATCAGAGAGGGCACACAGAGGTGTGGGAAGGGGGAGAGCAGAGGAGGAATTTCTCTGTATGTGTGGCAGAGGAAAAGGCAAGATTTGCAGGAAAGGGACAGCAGGGCAGGGGTAGGGAAAGGCCCTGTCATCTTTCCCGTCCCTCCCCAGGGCCAGCAGCATATGGGGCTCTGTGGAGGGCTGAGGCTGGTGAGGAGTGCCCAGCTTCAGCTGGAAGAGAAGAAGGGCTGGGGCTGGAGCAAGGGGCAGAGGAGCCCCAGCGGCCCAGGGGCTGCTGCTCAGAGTTGGGCATTGTCCCAGGGATGTCAGGGGCCAGGACAGGGAGATGGCAACCACGGAGCTGGCAGGAAGGATGAGCTCCTGCTGCTGGGGAGGCTTTGTGCATCCCAGGGGGACAGGGTGCAGCTCCTCGTGCTGAGGACAGCCTGCACAGAGGCAGTGGAGGGTTTGCCATGTCCCTTCCCCAAGACTGGGGCCCAGATTCTCTTTGCTCCTTTCAGTGCAAGATGTAACAAGGCAGTTTGCAAAGGGGAATATCTTTTCTTGCACAGAGGCTACCATTCCTCCAAATGTATCAGAAGGTGACTGGGAAGGAAAAGCTGAGCTCATCTCCCACACCCTTGAAGGCCCCTGGGGCACCACCCCACTTTGTTGGGGGGATAATCTCACTCCTCCCACTGTTCTTCCAGTTTCCTCCCTTTGCTTTCTGATCATTGATAAGGAAATACTATTTTGAAAGAAGTCTTTAACCTTTTATAATAATTCACTCTTCTGTGGCCAAGCCAAGCATGCTGGAGCCTTGCAGCCTGAAAGTGAAGTCAGCCCAGAGCCAATTTGGGAGTTCCCTGCCCACTCTTCAGCTGTGTCCAAAGGCTCTGCTGGGTAGCAGGGACCCACTGAGCCCTCCCCACCCATGGACCTCCCCAGCTCTGGGAGGTGCAGCTGCTCTGCAGGAGCTGCCCACTCCTGCCCTTAGCCAGCCCTTGCTGTACTTTCCAGCCACAGGCTCTGCTTCCCTCCCCTTCCCAGCACATGACCCCAGGGTGCTGGTGATACTGGGATTTTATGTACATGGAAAGAACGTTCCATTATCTCTGAAGCATGTTAAAATAGCACTGGCAGACAGTGGCTGATACCAGCTATACACAAGGGGAGTGGGAAAAGGAGAAGTTGAAATTTCACACAGCACTGAGAAGAAAATGTGTTTTTCATACCTTGAAGTGATTACTGGGTCACTTCCTGGGAACTGGAAATTCAGAAATGAATGGGTCTGCACAGGAACAATGGCTCCTGGTCTCTGAGGAAAATGTTCAGCGAATCCCTCCTATTTCCAACATGCAGGGCCTGACCAGCAATTGGCCTTGTGCCCATTCCATGGGTGCTGGGATCGCCTGAGGTAGCTCACAACTGCTCCGTGCAGGGTATTCAGCTAGAAAAGCAAACCTTCGGTGTTCTTCCATGAATGGTTTGTACAAAAGGCTTCTCAGGGAGCTGAACTGAACCTGCACTAGGCATGATCTGAACAATTATGATTATTTTAAAAAATCAATTGCCAGAATTAAACCTAAACTGTTAATTCAGAGTTTCAGTCAAAAGAAGCCTCAGCACAGGTTTAAACCAGCCAAAGGAACTACTCTTCATCTCCCAGTTCCACTTGTGGCTTTTTCCTTGAAACCAGTAAGATAATTCTCAAGCTTGGGAGCATTTTAGCATCAGTCTTACTGACAAGAGCCTTCCTTCAGCTCTATTTTAGTCATCAAAGAAACTGTGAGCCTGAGGTAATCGGATAAAAGCCCTTTGAAATGAGAACCTTCCTTGATGGTCTCATTCCTGATCAGAAATGGTACTCCATGGAAGCCTGCAGACCTCACCACTCATAAGAGTGTAATGACACCTAATGTCATTGCTCACTGCAATTTTGTTTCCCAGGGGAGGGGAGTCCCTGAGGGGGTCAGTCACACACACTGCAAACCAGCAGGAATGTCTCACCCTGGGTTTGCTTAGAGAAAGGCTTCTGACAATGAATTGCAGGCTGCCACACTGAATGGTCTCCATAGAAAACAAGGCTTGTTTAGGGAGTGTGGAAGAAGAACTGCATCCCTGGGATCAGTGGTATTTCCAGGTCAGTGAGAATCAGTCCTATTAATAGCAGTTCCTGACTGCTGCCTGCAGAATTGATTTGCTCTGCTTTGTCCTGCCTGAGGCAAACTGAGAGGTAAATCAGGAGAGCCGTCAGAGAGCTTCCTCACGGAGAGCATCCTCCTCCCACATGGCCGGACACAGTCCCCACCGGGCAGACTGGGTCAGTGTCCTGGCCAGCTCTGGAGACACTGGGCACAAATGGCAGGTGGATTCAGCAAGGAGAGGAAGCAAAGAGGCCCTTGGCTTTTTCTATTCAGGTCGCCCTGATTATTAATCAGGATCTGCTGATTAAAAGATGCACAGTTTGATAATCAGTGCAAGGCACTGACACCCTCCTGGTCTGAGTCTGGGCCAGTTCTCGGTGTCAGGGAATGGTAAGAAAGAGGCAGTGGAAGAGTCCTGACCCCCAGGAAGCTCCGTTCCCCCAGCTCAGGCACCAGCTGCTGACAGCAGAGGGGAAGGTAAGAGCCCAGCAGACAAGCACCACAGGGAGCTCCTGGGGGCAGCAGGTCCTAGAGAGTCACAGACACCCTCCAGCAGTGGGATGGGTCCAAATGCTGTTCCAGCTCCCCCAGCATGAACTGGCTTCATCCCCCCATACACCCCCACCCCACTGCCCTGCACTCAGCAGGCATCTATCAGGGCACCAAGGCTGAGCACAGCCACGTTTTGTTGCAATTGTAAACTTTAGTGAATCTTAGATTTAGGAATGTGTTGCTGAGGACACTTATTCCTGGTAAATCTGGTGTCTGCATCTCTGGAGAAAGAGTTCCCAGACACAGCCCTTCAATTCCCTTTCAGGCCCGCTTCCATACACCCCAACTACATCCAGTCTTGGATGCACCAGTCTAAGTTTAAGCTGCTCTAAGTGCTCAGCTGTGAGTGCACAAACATGTTCAATATCTGTAAGCTTTATTTCTTGGATTATTTGTAAACATCTGAAAGCTGCTACATTAGTCCTTCTCAGGCACCGGCTCTTTGAGAGTAGACAGCCTCAGAGCTGGTCACCTTGGATCACTGACCCTCTGCAAGGCTGTTTCAGGCTCTGCTCTGAGAGGCGAGGATGCTCAGCTGACATAAGGAATAGCTGCTATGGGATGCTGTGGAGCCCTTGGTCCTTCCCCTGTCCTCTCCCGTGTGCCTGCAGGTATCATCAGATATCAACTCCAGCCCTTCAAAATACCATTTCCTGTGCATAACCAAGAGCCAGTGCACCACCAAAACCTGCATGGAACAAAGGTCACCAAGTGATGACTTCAAGTGAGGCAGATGCCCCACTCCCAAGTACAGGAAAGTATTTTTCTTTTTTTACTTAAAGTTTTCAAAAGATGTTGCTAATGTGCAGCAGAACCAAACCAGGTGTGATTAGCTGTAGAGCCAATGAGGCCATCCGATTCACAAGAGTTCTGATTTCCACTTTCCAGGAATGCAGCACTTCATCTCTCATGAGAAGGGCTCAAACTCTGTATTGCAGGATCCAGCTGGGATTTGGCAACTGATTTCCATGGGCTGATTGTCAACAGTGGTGGAATTAATGATAGTGCTATGAACAATCTGCATCTGCACATTATCTTGTGATGTGTTAGGCATGCACATATCACACTTGTGATGAAATTAATTACAGAAAGACACAGGATCCTCCTTTCAAATACCCATCAGGCAGCCCTGCCAGCTATTTAACGTGTCACAGTCTCAGCAAACCCATTTCTTTCAAGAATTTGCAACTTGTTTCTACTTGTTAAATGCAACCTTTCATTTAACAGTTTATACAGTTAAAGGGATTGACTTTAAAACTATAAAACTATTTCTGCTCCACTGATAGCAATATTTCCTTTGCTTTCACATCCTTTTGAACAGTTTATTGTAAAGCCTTCCCCCACTGCAGTGCTTACTGCTTCACAATTTCTTGCAGTTCCCTTATTACTTGAGTTATTTTCCCTTTGTATCCCTTGCCATTGCAAGTATCCAGAACAAACTGGATACATAACAGAGCCTGTGGTTAGACACATTTCCTACGAGAGCTCTAAGATGGAAAGGGTGGAGTACACCAAACCTCACCCAACACCTCTAAGTTAAATAGTTATCTAGTTAAAAACATATAGTCAACCTTAATATAGAATTTAGGCATAGAATTACGTGTAGTTGTTTAACATTACTTGAGAGGATTTACAGGGTATCAAAATTAAACTGCCTTAGCTGAAATCTGCACCACAGCAGGAACCTGCCGTCCACTTTAAACAAGCCATTGCCTGGATCTCCCCCTCCTTCCAGGTGCCCAAAGTGCTGCAGGCAAGGGGACAGTCCCTGCCACTGCCATGAGAGGTGTCCCCAGCTGGCACAGCCACACCAGGCACCCTGTTCCCAGGAAAGGTCCCTGCGGTTCTTGGAGCTGTGGCATTTCCCCCTCAGAGCCAGTGAGGAGCTGCAGCCATCAGGGACAGCCATAAAGATGTAGGGAGAATAGCAGGGGAAGCTCAGTGCTGGTGTGAAAATCTAGAAAAAAATCATTCATAGGGCAAAACCAGAGCAAATGAACAACAGTTTCAGTTGAGAAAGGCAGAAAATGGCTTCCATGCCAAGTTGAGTTGGGTGTGGTTTGGATCCAGCACTTACTGTAGGCAGAAATGAGACTGAAATAATGAATGCATCAAAGCTACAGTGGTCCAGAGAGAATTTTTTTCCATTTTATCATTTTCTGGTCTAGGTCTGAGTGGCATCGCAAGGAAAGCCAAGTGAACCAGCTGGCTACAGGCAGGGCAGCGCCTGTGCCAGCATGAGCCTGGCATGACCCTGGCAAGGGGCAGCTCCGGGGCCCTGTGCCCATGTCAGCACCACCAGCCACAGCACACATCCTGCACAGAGCACACTGTACAGCAGCTGTGGCTCTGGACAGCACTGTTTGATTTGGCACAGGATATTTGTCTGAATGACTCCCTTTATGGGGTCTTTTCAGCCTCAAATTGTGCTGAACAACAACAAGCAAAATCACCTTGTGTGCAGACTTTCTCTGCTCAGTGTCACAGCTGTACCCACTGTCAGCACACCTGTAAGGCAGATAGTTCTGTCCCTTACACCAGCCCCTCCCCTGTTTTCAGGTGTGTATTTCATGCTTCCATGACTCCACACAACCCTCTGTCTGGGAGATAAACTGTGCGCTGTCAGGCAGGAATGCGTGTCGGTGCTGTGCATGAGTGAGCATCCTCACATCCCAAAGCTGATACCAAAGAATTAAAAGGAGCGTTGGTTGGCTTCTCCTCACAGAGCTGTGGGTCTTGAGTGAGTTATTGGATAAAAGAGCTCATGTTTCCATGCAGTCTGTCTGTGCGGGACATGGAGACAGGAGGGACAGAGGGAAGGGTGTAGTTCTGGGGGCCTGGGGCTGTGACAAAGGTCTGCCCCTGTTTTGTCTCCACATAACATCTGAGATACAAAAAGTAATCGATTCTGATGAATGGATTGTTGTGCCATTTTGATTTTGTGATGACAATGTGTGGTGTGCACATCACCAATATTTTCTTTAAACCTTTATGAAGAGTGTTTGTTTGTAAATAAATCAACATTTTAAGACCCAGCCTCTTAGAGGTTTGGTGACATTGATGTTGCTCTCATTTTCCATGTAAGGATTACAGAAATCCAATTGCTCCACAATCGTAATTCCACCAATTGCTCCACATTTTTACAGCACAGAAGTAGCACAGAATTTTGGTGATCATTCACATCTCCAACATCAGCATCTGTGCCCATCTTCTGCATTACGTTAATAATAATGGGAGAAACAGGCAAAGATAAATCACAGCGGATGCACCAGCCGTGTTTGGGATGAAGTTGAAGCAATCCTGATCGTTCTCCGTGTGGCTGCACAAGTGGGGCCGGCTGGGAGCTGATGGAGGGAGGACCCCAGGACCAAGGGGAGGCTGAATCTGTTGTACTAAAGAAGCACAACCCAAAAAGGGAGCAGCGAGGCCGAGCCAGAGGAAAGCTGCAAGTCTCAGCCCACTGAGCCACTAAGCCCTTCCAGGGTCAGCGGCAGCACCTGACAAGTTGGTGGCTTGAACATGGCCCGTCTGTCAGTCACAGCCATATGAGCTGCTCCTTTGAGCAGTCAGGCTGCTGCAGGTCATCAGCAACAGTTTTAGCAATTCAGCTTCTACCAAAATACTAAACACTGTCAGGTCTTGGAAAGAAAATGAGAGCATCACCCCTTCCCAGCTAGAGAGTCAGGCTGGAAGCCCACCATGAGCTAAAAGCTTAATTCTCTCAATTGGCTAAATCATTACATTCTAGAGTGTTAAATGCCCCAAGACAGGAAAGCAAAGCTGCTATTAATAATTCCAATGGCTAAAGAGGACGTTATTTTCAAATGGCTTGTTCGACAGCTTAGGGCCTACCCACAGCTACTGCCATCAGTCACTTGCACCAGGAGGAACAGGTGTCTGAGTAAGGCACAACAAGACATTCAAGGGAGTTTGGACTGTTCAGACTAAAAGGAAGTTAACAGAAATGATTAACCAACTTGGCCAAAAGCCAGTGGAGAACATGGGAATATGACTGAAAGGGCAGATCATAAAGCCTTGATGCAAGTGGATAAAGCCAGGGAACGGGCTGGTGAGAAAGGCTGTGGAAAGCTGCTTACCACTGATGGAATTCTAATCAGGTGTGCAAAATGGTGAGGATGGTTTTTCTTCCATTATGGGCTCTGATAATCATTTAGGGAGAAGAGGTGTATTTTATACTTTCCTTGCCAGACCACAAATGCCACATTTGTGCCCATTATTCACAAGGCTGTTGGAAAAGATTAACTGCTGCTTGTATCAATGGCCAAACATCGCTGCTTTTTCTCCAAACTGCTTTGCACATTTTAAGGGGAGAGTGGGGGGGGTGCAGCCCAGTACCTGCTAGCACCCCGGCCATGAGCATGGGCCAGGCCCCCCACCCTGAGCTCAGAGTCCTTCATTGCTCCTTGTTCTCCCTAGTCCTCTTTTTTTCTGTCACACAGCCTAGTGCTGCCTCACAAAAATAGGTCATGTAGATAGCTCCAGCATAGGGTTACAGAGCTCAGAGACAAATAAGGATAAAAGAAATCCCAGAAAAGTACTGACACACCAAATATGATGTCACAACCCAGAGGGATCATGATCAGAACCAGGCATGGCATCTGAGGAAGGAGAGAGTTACCATAAGTGAACATTTATAAACAGAAATAACATTATTATTGTTATTTAACTACTTCTCTACCCTGAGCCCTCCATCAGCTCTTCCCTGACCCTCCTGGTCCCAAGAGCCACAGAGCTGAGCCCCCCAGATGCCACGGCCTCTTCATTTGCACCGTACCTACCCTGCATAAGAACAGGGAGAGTCAAGAGCATGGAGCATCTGCCATCATTCTGGCTTGGAAAAATCAATCCACTTCCCCTCTGCAGTGGCTGTGATTTTCCCCTGCCACCAGGCACATTCATTAAATGAAAACAAACAAAAAAACCCCCAAAACAAACACCAACAGAACAATTATTTTTTAAAAAGGGATTCTTCACTGTTACAAACAAATCTAAAAATATTTTTGAATTAGGTTTTGGTTAGGTTTTACATAATTCCTTTGAACATCTTGAGAGATACTTATTTTGCATTTTTTTTCTATCTTCTCCAGGTTTGTCATCACATAGATGGTACAATCAGCTAAGAAACATACACAGGTGATAACTGAGAGAGCTGCTGAAGCAGAAGTTTACCAAAGCTTCACAGGAAATTTCAAGTACTAACTCAGCTAAAATTAGTAGAATAAAACAACGTTCAGAAATTTCAGTTTTATTTACTGCCTTCTTTCTGCCCTTCAAGCCAAAATTCTTCCCTGCACTTGGCCTCAGCCCTCCAGCCCCTGCCACTAACGGTGGGAGCACTGGGGGACCCTGACTGGGAGAGTGAAACCATTTGAACAAATGGCACAGAAGCTGTTAAATTAAACAATTTGCAAAAGCCACTACTGCAGCTACCTTGGACAGACAGGGCTGGTGTAATTTATTCAGCCTTGCATAAAGACTGGGTGAATGAAACACATGTATTTGAAGCTCCAATATTTACAAAAAATGTTCTACAATCACCCATCTGGCCCCACAGCCCCAGGGCTGACCATGTCCAACACACATGGTTCCCCCAAACCCCACAGCCCCATTACAAAGCACAGATGATTTTCCAGGGTGCTTTTTTTCCCATACTTTGGAATTGTTTCTTTACATTTGCTTTTTTTTTTTTTTTTTTTTAAGTCAGGCAGNGTTCCCCCAAACCCCACAGCCCCATTACAAAGCACAGGTGATTTTCCAGGGTGCTTTTTTTCCCATACTTTGGAATTTTTTTTTTACATTTTTTTTTTTTTTTTTTTTTTTTTTAAGTCAGGCAGGAAAAACTACATTCCTTTTTAGTTTTACTTAAATTCCTTTTTATGAAGTGGTTTTTATTACATTCCCTACTTTCTATAGAGTAATAAAAAACAACAACAACAAAAATCAAAAGCTTTGATTAAAAAGCAGCTCCTCATCATAGCTATTATTGCCATCATCATTATATCATGATGAGAATTACGATTATCACTGGATTGGCCAAGGTGAAAAGGTTCCTGGATGCCACAGGATGTCACAGGCAGATGTTTCAGCTGTTGAAGGACATCCATTTACACATCTGGAAAGCACCAGCTTGGAAAGAATTTTCCTCTCACCAGTGCTGCAGAAAGGAAAGGGAAAGTATCATATGATCAAGACAGAGTGGAAACAGAGAATCAAGAATAAGCGATCAGTAAATAAAGATCAGTCTTGCAAAAGCCTTGCATCAAAGACGTTTTTCTCTCCCAAGATACAGGAGAAAACTGAATTGTTTGATGCTCTTGCAAGGCAGGAGCAGCCTGGTGAGCCCAGGGCAAGCTGTGCCCCAGTGGCTCTGCCCAGCCCGTGGGCTCTTGACGCTGCGTGGGGCAGGGGAGGAAGGAAAGGGAGCTGCAGACAACTGGGTTTGAATAAATGGTCACAAATCTGGGAAGAAAGCTGCATGTTATGGGACAGGTAAGCCATCTGCCACATGGATACAGCAGAAATCTAAACCCCTGAAATGCCTGAAGCTGTCGAAGGCCCTCTCAGGTGCTGTGAAGAAAGGCTGGCTCTCCTGCTGTCATCTGTTCTGCCTCCCTTTGCTGAGCTGCTAAAGCCCTGACAGAGACGGAGGCTGGGGCTTGTACCCACACTGCTCCTGCAGATTTCAGCTTGATCTCTGGCACAAACACCATGCGTTTTGAGTGTCACACCGGCCCCAGGGTACGGAAGCAACTCCTACACCCGGGGCATCCCGCAGCATCCCCCGAGCACAGCTCTGTCGTGCTGTGGGCTGCCATCTCTGGGTACCCCTGCAGACACTGCTGGTCCCACTGCCCATTGGACTTGGCCAGCAGTTTCAGGGGATTAGAGTGAGTCTTCATTAATCCTGTCCTGTTAAAAGACATGGAGTGCTGTCACGAGGAAAGAGAAGAGAGGAAAAGTCTTGAGCAGAAAATGCTTATGAGTTCTTTACACTGGCACCAGAGAAGTGGTGGATGCCCCATTTCTAGAAACATTCAATCTCCGTTTGGATGGGGTTTGGAGCAACCTGGTCTAGTGGAAGATGTCCCTGTTCATGGCAGGGCATCAGATTAGATGGCCCCTAAAAGTCCGTTTTGACCCAAACCATCCTGTGATTCTAAGATTCCCATGCAAGAGTAAGGGTTCAAACCTACCCCATACCACACGACACTCTGCTCTGCTTGACAGACTTTTAATGTGGTTCATCTTTACTTCCAGCTGAAAATCCAGCACTTCTTTCTGAAACAAGGTAAATTCCCTAAAGCTTTCCTGTCTAAAATTGGGGAGTTTCTCACTGACTGTCATAGTTAATTTATGTAAGTGATTAACAGGAATATGCTGTGGCCAGGCAATGCCCCAGTTTCCACCTGCACAGCACAGGAGCTCCCCCCAACCTCACCTGATGTGTCCCACTCAGGTTTGCTGACAGTGGGTCAAGCTGGCTGTCTCTGACATGAATAAGAGCAGTTCTCAAGGACTCTTCAGGACAACGAGCACTTTTGGAGGTGTGATACTGTTGTAATAAATAGCAGTGCTAATTCTGTCAGCATTTTAGCCCTCAGTGCCTCTGACTTCTGTGGTATGGTTAGCTTCAGGGCCACTCACTGCAGATGTGTCTGTGTTAGATAGCCAGATGTCTTGTCTTCCCTCTCGGTTCTGAGCAGATCACTGATAAATGGCTGTCCTGGCAGGGCCATGCCTCAGTAAAGTTCTGCACTGGCATTTATTTGCACCCAACCAGACTAGTGAAGGGTTTCTCAATGGTTTCATCACCCACTGAGGGTAGTGCTGCAGCTACCAAAAGCTGCCATGAAGGTGTCTTTTCACTCCGATCCTCCAAACCTTTGGCAGCAGCAGACACATCCCCAGTCCTGCCTGGTGGCTGCTGTCCCTGTGTGTCCCCTCTGCTCCTGATTGGCTCAGACCCAATGGAGGGTTCATCCTGGCAGGGTGAAAGGACACCACATGTGTTCAGGTGGGCAGAAGTGAATGATGGCCCCAGCAGCCTCCAGCAGAGTCATGAAAGACACAAGCACAGCAAACAGCATCAGGCAACAAAGTGGTCCCAGCACCCTCTGAGGGTATGCCAGGTGAAATTCAGTGAAGATGAGCATTAAAATGATGGACATGCAGGAAAAAAATCTGGGTTGCACAGAGACCCTGAAGAGCTGTGAAAACTGATCACTGCCATTCAGGAATGATAATGTGAGTTTTAATAGCGAAAGAACACGTCAACTTAGTGCTCTTCAGTTGCTGAAAAGAAAGCTCCCTGCCAGAAATTGTCCAAGGGAACACTGTGCCTGGTGAACACTTGCCTGATGGGATGAACCCAGAGGTGCCGCTGCAGCCCCACTCCCCAGCTCTGCCAGGAGGTGCCAGCAGCCGTCTGAGCAAAGGCAAAGCGTTGCCAGTCCTGGCATGGGACAGGAGGGACACTCAGGGACCACAGCTCAGGCAGACCCATCTCAGATCCCAGGGTGGTGATGGAGCAAACCCTGCTGGCAGCCAGGCCTGGCTGGGGGAGGCAGCCCGTGGGGACAGCCAGCACAGGTATGCTGGAGGCAGGTTGTGCCTGAGTAACCTGAGAGCTTCCTGAGGGGAGAAGCTCATTCTGTGGGTGAGGGGAAACCAGTGAACAATGAGTATGGTTTGTCCTGGCTTCATCTGTGTCTCCAACACTGCCTGCCACAGCCCTGGGAAATCAAAGCAGGGACTCACACACTGGACAGGTGGAATAGGGCAGTACAGCAGCCTGACTGTGACTGTGCCCCTGCTTTGAGCAGAAAGCTGGATCAGAGCCTCCAGACATCCTTTTCAACCTAAATTAATCTGTACTTCAAAAAGGGGAACAGAGAATAGGACTAAATAATGTGTATGTGCAATAGGGCTCCTCAAACTGGCATGAAAGAGGAAAATGTGTGCCAGGAAGTGCTGGAGGTCTGGAAGAAATAGCTAGCATGGAGAAAGCAAATCATCTCCTTGCTCTTTCTTTAGTGCAAGAGCTGGGAAATAAAAATACCAGATAGAATTCTGAAGCAAGAAAAGAAATGTGTAAATAAATGGGGCTTTTTGCTGAGATGGACTGCTACAAAGACCAAAAATACAGATAACTGGGAAATTGCTAAGACAAATTCTCAGAAGAAAATTCCACCGAGTCTTTAACCTTAAATACCCTGAGCACAGAGTGGTGGATCACAGGAGATTACACTGTGGAACTCAGACAACTTCTAGCCTTCCTGTCCATTGTGGCAGGCTCACCACCCTGCCCATGAGGGACAGCTGTGGGGCTGGACAGACCCTCTGTGCCAGGCTGCCCCCATCCACGCACTGGCCGAGTCTGTCAGAGGCTGAAGGGTTATGGTTTATGGCTCAAACATTCTTTCAAAGGACTTTTGCCTATTATAGCAAAATGGTATAACAAGAACTGCAAGGAAAACCCCTGGCCCTGGACTGCAAGTTGATAAAGATCAGAAAAGTGAAAGTATTGTTCAAAGCATCTGGAATAGCATCCACAGCAGGGCTTGCCCCAGCGCCCTTGGGGTGGAGGCTGTAGCCCCCGGCTTATCTGCTGCCAGGCCTGCACACACTCCCCCAGCCCTGGGGGAGGAGGAGATGTTTTGGGTGTATGGCAAAAAAAAGCCTCTGGCAGTGAATGCCCATCCTCTGCTGTGCAGACCCGCCCAGCTGCAGGGCCCCCCACCCTGGGAAAGCCACATCTAGGGGACATCCACGTGAGGGACAGCAGAGGGGGTGCCATGGCTCATCAAAGGCCCCCCAAAGAGTCCCCAGACCCTGCACTAGAACACTGCACATGATGAAACACAATGCAACAGATCCACAGTGTTGCAAGGGACAGTGTCAAGCCTGTCCCCCTCAGGGGAGGCACATGGGTGTTCCCACCTGCTCAAACGTATATTAATCCATTGGATTCTATACTCTTTGGCATGGGACCCTCACCACCAAGAAGACCAGATGGAGAGAAGCAACGAGACATTGTTGGGACCCACAGAGGGGTGATATGTTTCTACTTAATCTTTGTCACCCTCCCTGTCCCCCCCCATCTCTTTTTCTATTTCTTTCTTTTTTTCTCTTTCTTTCTCTTTGCATCTTTTACTATTAAATAAAATATATCAATTTTTTGGTATCAACATCTAAACTCATTTGGTTTTTATCTCGTTTTGGGGAATATTTTGAACCTTTCTGGGCTTGTTCCATTTGATTTACAGAGAGTTAGTTCTCTTGCTCCTCTGTGGTTAGAGCAGATCGTAAGAGAGTCACTCCAGCCTCTGCTCCTGGGCCTTGCCAGCCCACACCCCTTGCCATCTGACTCAGGCTCCCACTGCAGGCCCTACAGACGTCCCACCCCAGGGACATGTTGCTGACCCACTCGCACCTCAAAGGGACCCTGCAATATCTAAGGACATGACTTTCGAACTGTGCTTGAGACCAGCTGCAGCTATGGATTTGTATGAGATGCTCCCAACATGCTGACTGCTCAAAACCTGGAGTTTCACCCTCCCCAGCATTTCAGGCTGTGCATCTTGGGGAGTCACAGCCCATCTGGGCCAGAGCTGCAGTAGGTGCTGGACCTTGGGCAGGCAGCTCCCTTCTGTAACATGGAGGTGGGAAAACAGACACAGATAAAACTTGGGGTATAGATCTTAAATGGTGTGATAATCATCTTTTTTCTTGCATCCCCTCTCTGCATGGATGTTTTATAATTAATTTGCATGCACTCAGTAAAAGCAAGTTATGTTTTAGATGGCTGGTGTCTCTGCAAATGAGATTTCTTCACTAAACTTCCTTTAATGAAACCCAGGAAGTGAGGGAGCACTGTAATGCCCTGATGTGCACAGCTGCTGGGAAGCTAAGTGGCCAGCCCCTGCACTTCTGCAGTGGGACTAAGGAGCTCAGGTGTGCAGGTATGCTTCTGATTACTTGCCTGTTAATTAATACTCCAGGCAACACATTTCCTTTAATTACACCATACATGACAGCTGTTACCAGCAGCCTCAGGACTGTGTGATATAGAGCACTCTTAGCACTTGTCCTTATTTAGTCATAATTTGAGTCCAAGGGCTGGAGTTTTACAAGTCCACACATACACACAAGGAAATTCTGTCACTGAGGGAAAGGGCAACTCTGTCCTAAAAATACAATGGCCATAATAGCCGTGTCTTCCCTCTCCTTTTGTCACAGCACCTCTGGTTTCACTTCGAGATACACAGTTTTGGTTGGCTGGTTGTGCAGGATTCCTGGTGGTACCATTCTGGGATGGCACCAAAGGGTCTCACACTGAGCCCTCTGCCCTGAGGTCCCCGAGGGAAACCAGAGCCCAAAAAGTAGACAAGTCTGTGGAGGAAAGGCCTGCAGCCAGCAAGAGGAACTGGACACTGCTGGCTTATGGCACTGTCAGAGGCACAGCAGGGTCCTCATCACTGTTTGCAAAGCCTGGAAGGGGAAGGAAGGAGGTTGTACACCAGCTCCCCTCCCTCCAGCACCTCCCAGCTCTAGGCCAGCCTGACACAGTGCTTTTGGAGGCTCAAGCTGTCCCCGTAGTGCCTGTGGCTCCCCCCCTGTGTGAGGCTTTGGGGCCTCTCTGCACTCTCTGCCCTCATCATGGGCTCCTGCACAAGGGTCTCCCTCTGCAAACAGGTTCTGAGAAGTACAGGGCTGATGTGGGCAGAGCTTCATGCTGGTTCCACGCTGGACTGTAAGCAAAGTCCTGGGCTGGTGTAAAAGCATCAGCAAAGTGACAGGGCACCCGAGGTGGTTCACCCAGAAATCACCGTACTCTGTTGTGAGACAGCAACGTGGCAGCAGCAGCCGCTGTACCCAGCACCTGCAGCTGCAGGCAAGGCAGATCTCCCAAAATCACTGACATGGGCTGGAGGAGCTCCCTCTCCTGTCTTGCTCTGCACTGGACAGGCTGGCAAGATGCTGGCTGGAGCTGGTGCCACAGCAGCTCAGGCCAAAGTTGCCTTCAAATCTCAAGCAGCATGCCAGGAACAATTATTGCTTCATCACTAGGAGTGTCATCTGGGTTTGGAAATTCCTCTCCACACCTGCAAAATGAAAGTGTCTCCAGAACTGCAGAGCTAAATGTGATGCAATGAGCTATTTATTTGGTACAGCCTGCTGCAAAGCTTTTGCCACTCTTCAGAAAATAAGCTCGCTGTCCCATCTCTTCCTGGGCTGCTCTGCACAGCTCTGCAGCCACAACCACCCCTAACACCACCTCTCCCTTCAGTTAGACAGACCACTCAGCTGATGCCCTTAGCAGTAGCCAAGAAAAGGAGCAAATAGCTTTCTGAGCTGCCTCGTTAGTCCAGCATGCCTCTGTATGAAGACTTTAAAGAATTGCTCAGGATGAAAACACATCTTTGATGTGAGCAAGAGAGACACTCTTTCCACCACCTCCTCCTCCTCCTCCTTCTCCTCTTCCTCCTCCTCCTCCTAACTCCCAAATGCTCTGCAGGACCCCAGCAAGATCCAAAGCAGATGCAGCAGTATAGCAGGCAATATTGCATGGATGAAAGCTCATCCCTGCTGCACACATGACATTTGCTGTCTTGGGTTCACCAGGTTTGTTCCAGTTGCAGTGGAGTATCAGTCCAGTCTGTGCTTCTGTTGATTTTAAATCAGGCTCCCTCCCCTCAGTGCCATGAGACTTCATAGGACTGTGAACGCTGCTCTAATTGTCACAGAAAATTACTTAACGACACTACAAGCCAATTTCTCCTGAAGGTAGGAGCAAGGAAGGGGCTGGTAGTGTGGAATACTGAGGGCAGCACTCGGAGTGCCGTGGCATCTGAGCAAAGCCCAAGCAGACCCCAAGAGTAAGAATCCCTCGGCAGCCACAGCAATGCTGCAGAGACACTTTGCGATTTTAAACCAGTGCTGGTTTTGCCACCGTCGTTACCAGACGGGACACTGCACCTCCCTTTGGATGAATTCATAATGAGCTCTGCTGGGAGCCCGTCGGGCAGGAGATAAACGGGTGATTATCTCCACACTGTCCTGATGGACGGGGCTGCTCAGGGAATTGCGTGCTATTTCCACAACCTTTCATGGAGGTCCCATAAATCACAGCAATCAGTGACCAGTTAGAAGTCATAACCAAAGGAGGAGAGGACTAACTTTAAGGAATAAAACTCGCAAGGACTGACAATGCCAGCTGCCTCCTGGCACAGAGCAGAGAAGGCTGGTGCAGTGTGAAGACTTCAGCCATCAGGTCCCTGCTGAGGAGGGGTGAAGCGATTCAGGTGAAAATGCGGCAAAATGAGGCAGACACGCAAAGGGCTCGGGACCGGTGCTGCAGGGCACGTTTAGTAGGATAATGAGGACATTCCAGAAAAGCTGCATCCTTCAGGACTTTTCTCCAGGGCTGGAAGATAGCACATAAAAATGAAATTAATACTAAGAAAAGAAAGGGAAAAAGAGGGAAATACTGACTACTTTTACAAAGGGGTAGAAAAAAAATCGACTGAGTGGGAATTTAGCAATGGGAACTGGAGTGTCAGAAGGTTAAAGGATGGGAAGTGGCCAGAAATGAATGTTTAATTCCTGAGAACAGCAGCTGAGTCAATGATAGGATCAGGGAACTGGGCAGATGCCTGACAGGCAGGGAAGGGAGTGCAGGCAGGCAGTGAAAGGAGTGAGAGGGAGGTGTCTTTACAAACACACTGTGGGCCTGCTGGTAGATAAAGCCAGATACTTATAGGTGAAAGAAGCAATGGGAAGAACCATAAATTCCAGAGGAATTCCACTAATTGACACAGACTATTACTCACCCAAGGCCATGCTAAATTCCTGGATTTGGAGAAAAAGAACAGAGATACAAAGAAAAAAAGGGGGGGTGTACATTAGGAGGGGGTCTGTATTAGGCGACTCGAGAAGTCTGTACCTCTCAAGTACCTCAGCCAGTGGGGAAAGAGAGAGGGAAATGCGGCCGAGAAATTAGGATAAAAAGGAGGCTGCGTCCTCCAGCAATTTGAGAGATCCCATGGGAAGTGCCCATGGCCTCTTCCCTTTATTTGAATAAAGTTACAGGACTCCTCTGTCTCCTTTTTGGACATAAACCTCTGGCATCATGGATTAATTTTCCTAACAGCAGGAACATGGGAACAATTGTGCCATTCTGCCAAGAGCAGGGACATTGGGCTGCGGACACCTGAGATTCTGGAGTGATACAGGAGGGTTGGTTCTTTGGGTAGAAGAAACACAATAGGAAAGTTCTAATGGCTTGGCTTGGACACAGTCTGACTCACAGGCATGAAAACAGGTGGTATGAGCAGGACAAATTACTCCACATGAATATAAGTTCCGTTTAAAAAAAAACACTTGTGGTATCTTGAGAAAAGACAGCACGCTGTAAACCAGGAGTTTGTGGGAACTACTGTGTAATTAATGTTTGCAGTACTTATTGTGTAGGACAATAGTTCCAAGAATAGCACTCCACAGTATATACATCATGTTTCAAGGCGTCAGAGGAATCAAGTAAAGCTGCCATTCAACTAGGTTCTAAGTAGGACAAAGATAAAATAAAGGAAAACATTCCAAAGTACACTCTAAATACAAATTCCTTCCACTTCAGACAGCTTAACAGTGTTTCATTGCAAATTCAGACACTAAAACATAACCAAACCCACAATTCAGCTGTGTTAAGAAGTAAGAATAAAGAAGGGGAGTTCCTAGAAAGTGCTTGGCTGACTCATTTGTACTTTGATAGCAGCTGGAGAGCTGATGCCAAGTGTGGATAGCAATGAACACCTGTGGGACATCCAGGGAGGCAGAAACATCAGCTCTGCCACAGCAGCAGGGATGTGCCTTTAGGAACTGTCCTGTGCCAGGGAGGAAGGGGACTCCAGTTCCTATACAAACTATTGGGTGGGGAACTTCCAACCCAAATTATTCTATGATTCTGTAATGCTGTGAGGCAGAAAAAGGCACTCAGGCTGATACAGAGACAGATAATGGAGGTGCTCTCAGAGTGTTGCTGAACACATGCCCTAAGCTGGGGGGGTGCAAGAGAATTACAAGTTTGTTTGAAAAGTGGGCAGTGTGGTGCTGCCAACTGCTCTCAGGAGCCACCCAAGATGGGAGCTCGGACCTCACGAGCGAGGCAGTGACAGACAGAGTGGGGACGGGGTGCCAGGAGCCCTCTGCATGGTGATGAGCAGCTTATGCTTCCTGTGACAGAAACACGGGGTCCAGGGCAGTGATTTAAGAGGTGATTTCACAGGGGTGAGGGCAGAGGGCGAAAGGCTGGACTGGGGACACTGCACCCTAAAAAGCTGACAAGGAGATGAAAAGGATCCTCCAAAAGACCTGTTTGAAGACAGAACTGTAAGGGGAGAGCAAGGAGGAGACAGAGCTACAGAAGATGAAGTACCAAAAATTGTGACGTAGAAGAGACTGCCTGCCAGTCTTCAGGGTGGCTGAATAGTAATGGGGGAAAACAAGCAGGAAAGGGCTGAAAAGTTGCAGTGGACTCAGTCAGCACAGTCTCTCCTGACATTTGTCGTCAAATAAAGATGCTCCCCCACAGACATCTGATCAGTGCTTGAACATCTCACCCCACTGCTGCTTTGTGCTCTGGCTTAGACAAAGAATTTAACAATCTCCCTCTCTGTTTTTTAGAGTACAACCTTTACAGATGGCTGGGAATGCCATATGTTATGTGTGCTCTAAGTGTTTGTTTGTCTTATTTGAGTGGAGCTTTTCATGTTGGACTATCCATTACTTAAAAGCCAATAAGTTAGAAAACCATGACGGAAAGTGAAATGGCCTGTATCATTTAGTTCTGCACAGTATTTGTGTGCACTGAAGATTTCATTTTTTTCTGTAAGATGCAGATGGTTTGAAATTGAAAAGCTGGTCTATTCCAGGGGCAGTCCTTTCATTCTTGGAATGAGCTTGGCTTATTGAAGCAAAGCAGGAGAACCTCTGATTAGTAGCAACATCTATCTTTAGGGTAAAAGGTTGTCATTAGACTGAGCAATTCTGAAATGTTTTAACATTGTCCTTTACATGGAAAGAGCTTGAAGAGGTTCCTTCTTCTGAAGAGATCAAATCCAGTTAGGGGGGTTTATCACTGCCCTCTTGATGGGGTGGGGAGAGCCCAGGAGCAGTGACAGCAGGGAATACTTGACAAGGGAAGACCCAGGGTGCAGCTGGCCTCGAGATACACCTGTAAAGGCAGATGGATTAGATACTTAGCCTCAAAAGAATAATACTCCAGCTGGAAATGAGAGATTCTGGTCAGTTAATGAGGGAAGAGAATAACCAGGTGAAAGGTATGATGGACTGGGGCAATGTGTAAGAGCATGGGGCCACATGGCCCCAGCCCAAGCCCATTACTGCAGCTGGAGCCAGAGCCAGCAGCTCCCTGTGGGCAGCCCAAACCCCGGGGGGGGCCTTGCCATGGCATGCTGAGAGGCACTGGGACTTTGAAGAGCTGAACTCCATCCCACCAGTGCTCCTGGTGATCCCAGCCCCAGTCTGCAGGCTTGGCTTTGGTGTGAGAGTCTGCTCACTGGAATATTCCTGGAACTCCGCTGTTGTTTTCCAAAACACACAGCTTGCCTGGTTTTTCCAGAAAGGCAGAAGCAGAGTGTAGGTTTAGAGAACAAGCTGCACTTTCCTCTTTCCATGTGCAAAATGGTTTGTGGCCTTGAGAAAAAAAATTGAACAGTGTATATTGAATAAGATAATTAAAAACCTTTTAACCCTCATGGGAAAAGGTACATTACAGAGGACGAACAAATGTGGGATTTTCAAAATGTGATTTCTTTTCAGTTGGTTTTTTTTGGTTGGTTGGTTGGTTTTTTGGGGTTTTTGTTTGCTTGTTTCAACAGAAATTTTTTTTAATTATTATTTGAAGATAATATACAGAACTTAACTTTTACATTATGGTGATCAGAAATAGAGATTAAAAAGCAAACTGGATTAGTGCAGTGCAGGAATGTGAACTGAAAAAACCAAGTCAGGCCAGCTGAGTCTGCCTGAGAGGAACTGGCAAAACCAGACCTGGTGTGTCCATTCTGATCTGTGCAACAGAGGGAAAAGAGGCTGCAGAAGTCGCATTTTCCACCTCAAAGGTTTTATAGGATTTTAGGCAATGTCTATTGGATTTTACTGAGTGGAAAGGACTTGTACATCTTTGATCATTTCTGAGAGATTCAAGTCTCTTCAGACACCGGAGCTCAGGAGTCTGTTCATAATTTTTCATGCAAGCCGATGAGCTTCAGCTGAGGTGAAAGTACATGTAAGAGGGACCAAAAGTGTCAGGTAGTGAAAGACAGAGTCAGTAGCTTTAGCAGTAATCAGTGGAGAGTGTAGGAAACGTAGACCCAAAGGGGCTGGGGATCCCTCACAGAGCCAGCTGTCCTGGTCCCCAGAGCCCAGGCATGGTGGTGTGCTGGCCATCACCAGTCACTGGGATCCCAGTACAGGGGCCAGACCAGGCTGCTTGGTGGGCTGCACCCAGCCTGTGGGTTACACACTTGGTGTTCCTGGTGTTTATAGTATTTAATTTCATTTTACACCGTGTTGGCTTGGTGCTATTTCTCTAGGATATTCTGCATTTTAAAATGTCATGTTTTCCTCACTCGGCTTTGAAGTAAGAACTGAACTGAAATACCTCCTCTAAATTCAAAACCAAGGCTCATCTAATGTCATATGATGTTTTACTCCTCGTCATATGGCAGACAGCCACAGCAGTGCACAGGCTTTTCCATCTGGGAGAGAATGCAGTGACTCCAGCGCTGTTTCAGCTCCTTTCTCCAGACTACTCAGCATTCTCCAAAGGCACTAAGGGAGCAGTCAGACAGCCTGTTTTAGATGTACACACTGCATAGACTGGCTTTTGCAAACAATTTTGAGGAAATGGAATTGTTTATTCATCCTGTGACAGCCACATGAACTGCAGAGAGGTGGCAGGTAACAGGTGAAGCCTGCGGGAAGCTGAAGAGGGCTACAAAGCGTTTTCAGAGGAAATCAATAATCCTTTGGTACCTCTTGCTGCACAACATCAGCAGAGAGATGCTGACAGCCACTGAAGCTACACAGGCTCTCATCTTCTCACTTGATAGACCATTAACTTTAAGGACACTGCCCAGGCTGCCTGCTCCAGTTGAAGAGTCTCTGATTATCTTTCCAGGCAAATTAATCACTGACATATTTCTTTATTTTATTCTGAATGAACTAATAAATGAATTTACTAGGCGATTTCTTAATTTAATACTGCAGTTTAAATCAAGAGACAGCAGCAGAAAACTGGTTTATTGAAACTTGCTCATCGCCTGCAGCCAGTTCCATGGTGCTGGTATGTAAATCCTCACCGAGCAAGGCTAAGTCATGCTTCTCAGCTGGAGCCCACAAAATACATAAATGTACTTCCAGAAGACAAACACAGCTCTCATGTGCTGTTGAGTAGAGGGTATAGCATAACCGTTCCTAAACCTGTGCCCTGGACAACAGGACCAGTGAGACAGTCATACTGCAAGTCAAACCATAATTTCCCATTAGATGTTAAAGACTATTTAATAGTTCCTAAAGTACTTCTCCTTAGTTCAAAAGTAGACAAAGTAGATATTTTATGTGTCAGGAAAGATAGTTCCTTTTTCCCAGTGGAGATGTTATTTGTACCTTCTAAACACTAAGGCTATTAACAATAAACAATTCCATGCAAATAGAAAATAATTATAAACAGAGAGGTGCTCATGGGAGCAAAATTATGAACACAGAGAGGCTCTTATTTCTACTCTCAAAATAGTCTTGATTTTGTGTACATTAAAATTTCTTACTGAAACTATTTCTGACATTGCCACCATTCCTGGGACAGATCAAACAGCAAGGAACCTCCAGGCTCTGCTGTCAGTGTGGCCTTCCACCCACAGTGCCAGCACCCAGCACGCTGTGGGAGTGGGAGGGCACCTGTCTCCCACCACCTGCACACCCAGCACTTGGCAGATGGCATGCCAGGGGAGAAGGACACCCTGCCTCCCACTGCCAGTGCCAAAACTCTCTCCTGCAACATCCCCTTTGGCAGCGCAGCCACTGCTCCGGGTTGCTGGGGGCTTGGCCCTCCAGCTGCTCAAGGGCTGCGTCTGAACCCACTGCATCTGGCATCTTTACAGTGCTTATCGCAGGTCTCCGTGGATTGAGAAGCCAGTGAACAGGTTTATTCTCTCCTAGTCATGTGTCTCAAATTGTAATAACAGTAAATTATTCCATTATTTATCTTTAGTGGCAGCAGGTATGGGATAGCACCTCTGCTGCGCTGTTGTGTCTGTTACTACAGTCCATGAGTGCCTCAATTGACAAAATTTGTTATTGTCCTCCTGCATCTGTGGGATGATACCAAAAGACCAATACACAGAACCATTTTTAACCTGTAAGCTGTGATTTTAAAATGATCGTTTCATACTAAGGAAATGAGTTTTAAGATGCCATTGAAACTTGCTGGCAAAATTGAATCCTTACAGACAAATTGCTCAAATGCACAGGAAAGAAATGTTTCCAGGCAAGGATTTCCTTTGATTTTTGAATGATTCTTTTGGAGAAAAGGACAGGCGAAGAGGGGAGGATTAATATTTTGATTATCCCTCAGTGTTTGGAAGAAGAAACAAACATCAGTTTGAAAGAATGCCCATTTGGTACAATGCCAGAGATAGGGACATTTCCCAGGTGTCCAGAGCTGCATTCCCCCATTGTAGCCCTGGGCAGTGTGCGGGTCAGGCAGGTCTCACTGCCTGGCATCAGGGTGGGCAGAAATCCCCAGTCACGCAGGTGGGGACATGGGGAGCAGGAGCCTAGCCGTGGGACATCCACAGTGCTGGCCAGGAACCTGGCTGAGGGTGGTTGTGGAGCCCTCCAAGGTGACCTTCAGCCTTGCACCTGTGCTCAGGCATTGTGGCGTCTGGAGGAGAAGAAGGATGCGTTCTGCAGCACAGCCATAGACTACAAACAGGCAACACTCAATAACCACAAGATCCTTGTCCTTTAGAACTTGGCTGTTCTATTTACAAATGAAAGCATGCATGACAGTGAACACGGAAATCCAGGGACACAAATACAGCTCAATGACAAGGGTGTTTTGTGCAGACAGCAGAGATGCCAGTCCATGGCCATCCATGGAATCGCTGTCATGGAGTCAGCCACCGCTTTGTATTCATGGCCAGGGAGACACCGGACACTGCCCTTCATCAAGTTAGAGTGGACGAGCTGTTCTCCCCTGAAGTACACTCCAGACCTTTCTGGTAACCAAATGTCACTCACTCTGATCCTCATGGCTCATCCTGCCACACCAGCACCCTGCCAGCCTTCTCTGGGAGACTGAGGATGCCAAAGAAACACCCCCTGGGGACGTGTATTGAAGGTCAGACAGTGTTTGTCAGGCTCATCCTCAGTGCTCACTGGAATTTCAGGCTGAAAGGACACAGCAGGAGAGCACAGTGTGTCTTCTGTTTGCAGGCATCCTTCTGGGCTTACAGGGCCACTGCCAAGCCCAGTGTTCCAGCAAAAGGCTTGGAAGGGGCTGGCATGCTGCACCCTTTTGTCAGTGTCCAACAAGGTGGGGAGGGGATTGGTTTGGGCAGTGGTAGTACTTTCAGCTCCTCATTAAAGAATTCACTGTCCTCCACCCCTTAACTTGCACTCTATGCACTGGTTCAGGTGCTATGAGGTCAGAAGAGTTCCCCTCTGTCTCTGCCACTGATCTGCCACAGGATTTTTGCACAAGTCATATGGCATTTCTGGGCTTGAATTTCAGTAAATCAGGGTTACAGCAGCAGGAGACCTGCACTGCTGTGCCCTCCACAAGCCCTGGAGGAAGAACACTGGGCCCACAAAAGTCACAATTACTCCAAAGTACGTGAGCAAAACAGTAAATATTTCAATAGGGTATTAACAGTTGACTTACAAAATTTTGCACTAATCTACGAAGTGCAAGACAGCCATGTCTGCTTATACAGAGGACTCTAGTCTTTTAATAGTCCTGTAATTTTAGGTAAAGCCTATTTCCAGAGGATTAGCAATTGTCTTTCTGAGGTATTAGTTGTAGAAGGTTCTCAGCAGTCTCACACACATTTCAGCAGAGCTGAGTTACAGAGTACACACCCTATTGTCATTGTGGAGCAGGAACTATGAGGGTGCAGCACCTGAAAAATTGCATGTATGTGTTTTAAATTCTGGGTTATTATGTAAGCGTCTTCCACGAGCCTTAAATGTTTGTAAACAACTCATTTAGTCATCACTGTGCATTTAATACTAGTCTTCTCCTTGATGTCTGTTCTAGGAGTAATAGAACAGAAATTCTCACAATCAAATACAAATTTTGGACATATATTCTTAATCTTGATATATTTAATGTTTTGTAACAAATTCTAGAAATTATTTATTACACAAAGTGAACTCCAAAAAGAAAATATGGATCAAACATAGAATATAAGATAGCATATATCTGTAGTTTCAGTCCATGAAGATCTACCAGTTCTCTCCTCATTTCCTTAGGATATTACATGGGGCCATAAAAACGCTGGCTGGAGGGAACACCTGCTGCTGACACCAAGGCTTTTGATCAGGTGAGACATGGCTTTGTCCAGCCGGAAACATTCAGGGATGGGGACTCCACAGTCCTCTCTTAGTCACCAGGATTTTTCATAGGTGATGCAAAACAGCTCCAAGTTGCATGGACCAGCTTTTTTGGCATCCTCTGCGAGACCTCCTCAGCTCTTAGGTGTGGACAAACCCAGCTTCCCACTGCTCCAATTCCCCACTCCTGCACTGTCACAGGGCTGTCCCCTTCCCCACGGCTCTTTCACTGGCTGTGCCTGCACAGACTGGGAAAACACATTTCAAGTCCAAAGAAATTTAAATAGGGTTTTCGCGCTTGATTTATTGGCGGTTTGGAGTGTTTGTGTTATGCTGAATTAGCTCTGAAGCTCTGCTGGAGCATGGGTCTGTCACATGTGGGTTGGGATGCAGCTATGGACAAGCGTGGGGTCACAGACGGTGGATGCAGGCTGATGAGTCAGCCAGCACCTTGTGCAGAAGCTGAGCTGATCTCACACTAAAACAGACTCCTCTCCAGTGACATTTGGCACGGATGGATTTTCTTGCTGAGTAAATAAATCCCAAGTGGGCAGCGTGAGCTCTTTGGAAACTCGCCGAGAGAGCAATTAGCTGCATGCCCTGATGTGTGAGCACCCAGCTCCTCTCTCCAGCCCCTACAGCCCCCGCTGGCGCCCCAACCCTCCCAGCCGGAGGCAGAAGCTCCATCAGCGTCAGGAATGTCGGATCTCGCATCCCCACCGCCCGCAGCTCCCGCCGAGCCGTACATGCCAGCGCAGAACCTGAGGCTGTCAGCAGGGCCACGCCAAAATGCACAAAAGCGACTACATTTCTTTGCAGAAATTCCGTCTGAGGCATGTCACGAGTGCCATCTGCTGACGCTTCGCTGGCCCTCAGGTGTCCGGCCGGAGGTGGTGCGGCCGGAGACCTTCCAGCCACGGCACCCAGCAGGGAGGACGGAGCCTGCCTTGCCAGTGGCCTGGTGGCCGCTGTCTCTGAGGTCAGGGGCGGGTGAGGGGGCACAGACCTGCCCGAAAAGCACGTGGGCAGCCGGGATCACAGTCCCTGGTACCAGGAAACCAGAAGGGCAGACCAGCCTCCGCTTTCCCATCACGATAGGCAGCGCCAGGTCATCCCACAGCTTCACTGCTGAGTCTGTGCCAACAAAGGGGGGGTTGCTGCTATCGCAGTGGGTCCTTTTATTACCAAAGGTCACTTTGTCCTACAGAGAAAGCAGCTGGTTTTCAGCAGCCCAGCAGTGATGACATGGCCAGCCAGGCGATGGACAGCGCTTGTTTTCAGCTGGATCCTGCACCCACGGTGTGAGCTCTCAAGACCTGGAAACCACTGAGCAACATTGACATTCTCCTCTGAAAGCAGAGTCCTTTGTAGCTACCGCCTGTCCTTCAGGACCCAGCCTGCCCTGTCTCTGATGCCACATTTACACTGTGGGGATGTTAAAGAAGTCACCTACTCACACTGAGTGACCTGGGCTGCTTGTCCCCCTACTAGGAAATTCAGTCATGGGGACTGAAGGGGACATCTTACTGTCACCATGCAGCATGAGCAATAGCTATGGGAGCACAGCTGAGGGTCACAGGGCAGCAGAACCACGTGCTGGGCAGGACACCACAGCCCCCAGGTACTTGCAGCAAGCTGAGTGGCAGAACCATACTTCAGGCCCACAATGGATGGAAACTGAGATCCAAACCCTATCATCTTTTTTTTCTGCTGCAGTCTGTGCTCCTAGTAGCTCCTGCACCCATTCACTGATTTCGGCCAGAGGCTGGGAAGGAATTGAGGTCTTGGAGGCAAAGGGGCTCTGGCCTCGGGAGATGGGCTGCTGGGCAGAGAGTGGCAGGAAAGGGCAGGGGGAGACCGCAAGTTGCCCCCTCTGAATCCAGCAAAGGCCACCCCAGTAGCCCATTCAGGGGACAGCATCCACTCTCCCACTCCATGAGGATGCTGTCCCCACCTCCACAGATCACATACCCCACACCAGCACTGGGAGCACAGAAAGTGGCAGGAGAGATGTTTAATGGGGTTTTATCACTGCTCCCCTCAATCAGATACATCTCCTTCCAGCAAGGTGCTGTGACAAAGGCTTCTGCCACCCAGCCTCTCCATGGAGGGGATTGATCTGGTGTTAAACCATGTTCAGCACTACTGCCAGGTGCCACTGAAACAAATTTCACTTACTGCAATACTAAGTCTAGCAGTTATAACCATAAAATTCAAATCTTTTCTCTCCAGAAATAAAACGAAAAGGGCATATTTAAATTCTACCTAAGAAGGAGAAGGAAGAAAAAGCAATGAAATATGTAGCAACTAAGTAAGTGGTAGTACAAAGTACCAGCTGGTAAAAGTCAGATGCCAAAAGGTCTGTTCCTTTAAAATAAACATTCAGGTATGGAAGTACCAATGTGGCATTCATTTTCCACAGACCCAAAGTTTAACTGAGCAATTATACTGCTGTTTGCTAAAATGATGGGATGCAAATGAAAAATATGTTTACATCTCCATGATCATTAAGTCTTTGTACTTCTGTGGAGATATGGGTAGAATAAGTATTAAAAAAGTAAAAATTGTTGGGAACCTCTCCCATAGACAGTCATATCAGTCAGATAATCCCAGCTGTAATGCCTTTAAGAAGCATTTTGTGTTCCAATTTAGAGCAGAATAACTGAAATACAAGGTTCCAACTCTCAAAGCACCAGAGAAACTCCTCTAGATCCTATTTTAAAATAAAAATAAAATAAAATCCATTTAGAAGTCTAGAAACATTTTTTTCTTGATTTTCACTTTATTTTTGTTATGTCAGAGAAGTAAAATCCATTTTGGTGGTATACATTCCACACAAACTTCCAAAAGCCAAGTATTCTGCAAGATTAATGCTGTAGAATGAAAACATCTCCATGCCAAAAGCCCTTGCGGTGCTGCCCGAGGAATCCATCAGTTAGAGATTTCTTGCTGTGTTTGTGTTCTCAGATGTAAAATATTCAAGACAAAATACTAAAAAAGAGGAAGTGCAATTCCCATATAAACAGAACAAGAATACCATAATACCTTTACAGAAACATTTACTCTAGAGGACACAACAGCGAAAGACAACTACTGCTCTCAAGTCAGTGGATTTATAAACAATTTGTAAGAGTTTTCTCAAGCCCAGCACACTGACAGATTTCCATTGGCTTGTGGGACAGCTCAATAAAACACACAAAAGGCACATGGAGCCCTGGGTTTGACTTTGCAGCAGCAGTGGATACTGGGCAAATCTCTTGCAGATACCTCTGACTGAAATACAGGTGCAGCACCCATAAGTGTGACACTGGGCATGTTTGGGACAAGGATTATTTGATTTTCACCTTTTCCCTGAGTGGATCAACACAAAAGCATAACTGAATGAAGTTAGGCTTTTTTCTGAGAGTGAATGCCACACTTCTGGCATCAGCCTCTCTCTCCCACTCTCCACTTCCCCAGTGTCATTTAAAGCAAGTCCAGCATCAAACTGGAACGTGCTCTGCAGTCTGGTAGGTTTGAGGGCTGCAGTCCACGGGCCCCCCTCCCTCAATGAATAACTAAGGAAAAGCCCACTGAAATGAATGTGACTGTGACTCCCTCCTGGAAGGGCTCCATCCCTACCCACTCCAGAGTGCTTGGGTACAGAGCTGGAGGAATCTCAAATAGACAGTTCCTGAGCGAGACAGGCGTGTAGATGATGTGCTGTACCCACTAAACCCAGCCCAGTGAACACAACAGATCACTGAGCTCAAATTAAGGGTACCTCTACGTGTTCAGGTATTGCAGCGACAAAACAAACCAACATATTTTATTACTAGTACATTAAAACTGCCCAAAATCTATTCCATTTCCATACACATTATTTCTAGAAAAATACGTAATTTAACATTCCTAATTTGATTATCCAATATGCAACAGAGCTAGTGAAAACTTATTGTGGAGCTTTGACAAGGTTTATATTCAACAGAAAAGTTAAAATTGATTCCTTAAGTTCCCCTCTCCCCCCAAATGCAAATGAATTTCATAATCATATTATCACCAATAAAATTGCCAAGTAATTTTAAATAAAATTGTTTTAACTACTGTATGGGGGTTGCATGGTAAGGTTTTGGTACTTCAGGGGGCTACAGAGGTGGCTTCAGTGAAAAGCTGCCAGAAGTTTCCCCCATGTGCAATGGAGCTGATGCCAGCAGCTCCAAGAGGGACCCGCAGCTGGCCAGGGCTGAGCCCGTCAGCAATGATGAATAACAGAGTTAAAAAGGGGAAAAACTCCAGTGCAAAGGCAGCTGGAGAGAGGAGAGAGAATGTGTGAGGGGAATAGCCCTACAGCCCCCCAGGTCTGTGCAGGAGGGGCAGGAGGTGCTCCAGGTGCCAGAGCAGAGACCCCCCTGCAGACCCTGGGGCTCTGTGCCAGAGCAGGAGAATGCCCAAACCCATGGAAGCCCCTGCTGGAGACTGGGTCTCACACACACTGCTGATAAATTGAGAGCAAGTTTATCTTTTCTCCGACTCCACTGTTTCTTATGCATCTCAGAAAAGTTTGTGTGTGAGAAATGAAAAAAAAAAATTGCCAAGCAAAGATAATGGACTGGTCTAACCCCTGATGTAACTTTCATGAAGACAACATTTCCATCAGGCAATAAGCAGCCCCATTTTGCCCAGTGTTGGCCTATTGTATAACTTTACAAACTAATGATGCCCCCCAAGCCATGTGAGCAAGCAGTACATTGTCAGGCACCCAAACAAACAAGAGCAGACATACACAAACACATCCCTAATATACTTTAAGATAGGGAGGAAGAGGTCAGCTAAAGCCCATTCTTGCACAGAATAAAAAAAAAAAAAAAAAAAAAAAAAAA
>VZTH01018676.1:53177-69418 GCA_013397815.1 Aleadryas rufinucha
ACCATGAGACTGGATTTGGGTCAGAAAATGCTTCACTTTCTTCATAAACCTTATTTTTCTGGTCCTTTTGAGGGCTTATGGGAACTGCCATAAAAGTCAAGGTGACAATTTGCTCCTTCAATCTTCCTGATGCTGAAGGAAGGGAAAGGAACATACCAGGAAGCCTTGATGAGGAAAAAAACATTCATATAGTATTTCAGCAACACTTTGCAGTCACGGGTGTGCCATGCATTCAGGTTTTTGGGCTTTGCAAGGAGCACTTCAAGTGTCAGTGAAAGCCATTTCCAATTATCTCCAAAAATAACTGTAGAAACAATGCTCTTAAGCACATATTTGTGGGAGTGTGAGATGTGCACATGGGACATGAATCCACAAGCTCCAAGGATTCCAGAAAGCTAATAAAAAAATCTGATATGATTACTCAAGGACAGGACCATTTCAGCAGAAACTCCTTTGCAGCTGGGCACAGGGAGAAGGAAACCAGCACAGAGAGGAGGTGAACTTTTAGAAGGGACAGTTTTGCAAATAAAGGTATTTTTGGCTCCTTACTGACTCTCATGCTTTAAGCAGTTAAGGGTCAGTGCTGAGTTCAAGCATCTCTTTGAAATGGCAGCTCTTCTGCGAGGACAGCAGCTTGTCCCCGGGCTGTGGCCTCATCGGGGTCTGCCAGCACAGACAGCTCAGCTGGAAACAAGGCTCCTGACAACTGCAATGCACCTGAGGTTAACAATGCACGTGTTTATGTACACTTATATCAAACTGGAGAGGACAGGTAGAAAGAAGTACAGCTGAAGTAGTTTAGAAACCTGCACATTAATAGGCAGGGTGAGGACTTGGCACAGACCTGAACTCACAGGTGAAACGAGCTCTTCCCAGGATATTGGGCAGCTTCGAGTCGCTGCATTCCCTGGGATTGGCATCACTTTCCCCCCCACCTTCATGTCCCCATGACCCAGTGCTGCCATACATGGCAGTCAGCACACAGCCTGTGCCACACACACCTCCAGGATCCTCCCACAAACCTCTTGCAGGTACAACGCTGGTCACAGCAACAAGATTTGGGTGCCAAGAGACAAGTGGTACAGGATGAGTGGGTCAGATCTGAAGGGAAGGTGGTGACTTCTCACAATCAAGACCAAAGAAACACACCTCATACTCCCTCTTACACTGGGCTTTGCCAAGTAACACACTGAACTTTCAGAAAACAAAACAGAACCAACTCTCCTGTCCTGAAATCTTAAACAAAAGGTTTGGAGTTTTTTTTTACCACAAAGACCAGGACTCTCTTACTTCAAGCTGCCTGTGTCACAACAGAAGCGCTCTGAAGACAATGTTGGCTGCAGCCCAAAGCATATCAACCTGCCCTGCTTGAGGAAGGCACAGGTTATTTTCCTTCAGCTACCAGGTGCGCTGTTCAGACAGTCATTAGCTCTGAACGTTCCAGAAAGCGGCGGTAACCAAGGCTCCTCAGCTGGAAGGGAGGTCAGATATGTAACAAGAAACACCAAGTGGTCTGTGTCACAGAAAAAAACATGAAAAGGAAGAGAAAAGACCAAGGACCTCAGCCAAACCTACAACACTCAGTACAGCATACTGACAACATGGACAGCACTTAGCAAACCTTTTACTGAACTGTAGATGGTGCAACACCACTTCTGGGGTTTGGGATTTTTGTGATTGTTGTTGTTGAGGGCTGAATTGGTTTTAACATTGCAAAGGCATCACTTCAGCTTTCCCACAGTAAGAGCACATGCCTGTTCCCAGGCAGGTAGTGCAGTGAGCCAGTGGACCCTGACCCTGGCTTGTTGGTGTTCCCCAGCACTGTGAGTGGTTTGGACTTGCCAAAGAGGGAACACTGACATCCCCTGGCACCATCTTTCCTCTTCTTTGATCACGTGCTCTGACATATCCAAAATCCATGTCTTATCCAGCATTTCTTTTATCAGTGTCCATGACAGTGCTCCAAGGCTGTGACAGTTGCCCCAAAAAAACCAGTTGTAAGAGGGATTGCTGCAGGCTTAGCAATCTCTCTGCTATCAGTCACCAGCCACATGGGAAAACAACAGGCAAAGAAGACTGAACCTAATACAGAAAACAAAGGAGGCAGGGAGCCAGCTAAAGGGAGATGGGATGGCCTGTGCTGGAATGAAAGAAAGAAATCCAAAGAATGGTTACTGATATCAAGGGTCTGGGAGCAAGTTTGTTTCTTTTCAGTGCTGCATTGCAAGGGGAAGCAGTGCAGAGACACCTTTCTGAAACAGCATTACCCTGCAGCAGTTCAGGGTTGTGCAGGAAACTGTCTCAATATACAAGTTGTTGGTGTTGGGTAGTATCCTGGGTGCCCTCTGCGAAGAGCAGACAGAATGAAACGCACCTAACAAGGAGCAAGTGGGATGAGACCTACCTGATGTGTGCAGGTGCAGTTACTGTTGGTGCTTCTGATTTATGGAACACAGTCAGGGAATGCTATAATCTGCCAGGCAGAGGAGAGGCCTCATCTGGGGCTTGAAGAGTCATCACCTGTCCTTGCCATGGCCATCCCTCCTGCAGCTGCTCCACAGGACTCGGACAGGCTGGCACACGAGGATGTGGACCTACAGCACATGTGACAGCACCATGGGCACAGCCACAGGTAGGAGGGACGAGAAGTGGCAGAGCTCCCGGCATGGCCTTACAGTCCTCTAGCATCTCTCATCCAACTTCTCCAATGCTTTTCTGCTGTCACTGATGCCAGAAACACGCTCGTTTCTCCATGGCACTGCACTCCTGCTGCTACCCACTGTCCTCTCGAGACCCAGCGACCTGCAGAGCCGGGGCAAGCAGGATACCTGGGGCAGGCAGGATGCCGGCATGGCGGCAGGACCAGAACAGCACACGTGAGACAAATTTAAATCAAAATAGTTCATTCACACCTCCCGTGAGTACAAAGGGAAGGGCATTTCTTATGTAGACCACTGTGACTGATGGCCTTGATATAACACTCGAACCCAGATCCCGCAGGCGACTTAAATTAACATTTAACAATCAGCACGAGTAAAGAACAAGGCTTTTCTTACAGATCTATGCTGTTTATGCTGTTTTCAAAACACCTGTATTTCCTTCAAAGAGAATAGTAAAGAAAATTCATGATATCTCACTAATCAAAGAACTCAGCTTCAGAGCAGAAATAGTTTCTTTCCAAAATATTACATTGATCACTGGAATTTGAAACCTAAGTTGAATTAAAGGCTTAATATGTATTTATTCAACTTTACTTTTTTCACGTTGGTCTTTGATCCATGATATTTCTGTGCCATGGAGAAAAAAGAAAAAAAAGAAAGAAGAAGTCTACACATGATCTCTCCATCACTTCAGGCCCTCAATTTTAGATTTACACAAAAAGCAACAAGGCTAGGAAAGATCTTTCCATCTTCTGCATCTGATTTTCTGCTTTTATTTTGATAGCTTCTATGTATTATTGAAGATAGAAAATTAACACACTAATGTCAGAAACAATGATGTGTTAATGTGTTAATTATTAAGGACTCTAAAAGCCTGAATTCATTTGTGCTGAATGAGTGTAAATTATCTAATAAACCCTTTGATCATGACTTTCTGAGCTTCCCCTCCATAGGTTTAGTCTTCTCATTTATAGCCATGTCTAAACTACAGACTATTTGTGCATCCATACGGAATAAATCAGGCTCCCCAGAAAGCCCCTCATTAACCTGCTTTGCAAGGGCCTACTAATCCACAGGTGAGGGGATCTGGGAATAAGCCACCTTCTTCCACACAGAGAAGCCTTACTAGAGGAGTTTTCTGCTCTAGAGAGTTCATGATTTTTATAAGCCCTGTAAATTATTTTGATTCAGGGGTTTTAGGGATCAGATTAAGGTTTTCATATGCATTTCTATGCAGTTTATATGCAGTTATGTGAAGTGGTTTTGTGGTTTGGTTTTGGGTTTTGATGGGATTTTTTTGAGGTAGAGGGTGGCATTGTGGGGCAGAGCCAGCCCCTCTGAGCACTGGAAGAGCAATCTTCCACCCCGGGGGTCCCAGCACCCCCTGCCATCCGTGCTGCTCAGCCATCTCCCAGCCACCTGTCACCCCTAGGAAGGCATTTTCCCTTTGGCTACAGCCACTTCACACTCCTCTCTGTTCAGACAGCACAATACCCTGCCCTCACCGAGCCTGGCCAGCATACTCACGTTGCAGGAGGCACCCAGAGAGGTTTAGCTCAGTTTGGGATTTTTTATTTTTGTATCTTCATACAAAACATCTCAAAACAAACCAGCCAGGGCAAAACTTGCCCCAGCTCTTCAGAACATTCAGAACTCCCTGCCTCTGGGAGCATCTATCACATACCCTGTGTAAAAAAAGCAAATTTTAAGTTGTAGGTATAGAAGCTGAGACTAAACTGACATGAACCAGAATTGTCAGGTGTCGTTTTTGTTTTTTTTTTTCATTTTTACATTTACAGGCAAGGGTAAATAACCATTGAAACAGTGTAATTTCCCTGGCCAAGGAGTGGGAAGTCTGGCTTATTAGGGGGTCCTCCCCATCTGCTGGGGACCTCTCTCCTCACAACATCGCCACAGATGACCCACAGAAGGAGAGCCATGAGACACCAGGAACAGTAGGAATCTCATGAACTCTCCCCTAAGTTTGGCCTAGGAAAGGATATGTGTCCTGCAGGTGATGGTGGAGCTCTGCAGTTCATAGAGTGAACCCTTCAGGCTAGTAATGGGAAAGGAGCCAGAGGGAAGCAGCAGGCACTCCCCTGTGAAACATGCACAGTCCATAACTCCAGTGTGATGCCAGTGCTGTGGAAGACAGTGATGTCTCACGTAACAAGTGATCTACTTTTACTGGCCCAGAAAAATGCACTTTTCTTTGCTAGTTCAGAAACTGAGCCTGAAAAATTTACACACAGCCTCACCTTACCCTCATGTACAAAATCTGCCCACTATGAGTAAGGATTTCAATCGCATGATAAGCACCTACTTACACAATTAGTGCTTCCATCCCTAGTACTGGGGGCAGAATTCAGGGAAAGTGTTACCTTTAAGATTTGCCATCCGTTTCAGAGAAACCCACAGACGCCCAGACAGAGAAACAGCTGTGTCTTCATTCCACCTTCTGTTTATTCCACCTTCTAGCACATGCACATGAGGACATGGGGCAGCTAATGGTGTGCACTCCTCTATCCTGAGCCTCTGGGCTTTTGTTCTTCAAGTCCTGGACAAACCTCTTTATGCAATTGCAGATGCTGGGCTGTGGGTAAGACAAGCTGTTATTTTGTTCTAGAAATTATGTTTACCTCAAGCACCTTGAATTCAGAACTTACAATATATGCCATTTGTGTGTGTAACAAATATTTATGTAATTCTTTTAGCTGGAAAAAGTCACCTTTATGGTTTCCTCTATTATTTTTCTTACAGATGGTGCCAAGGAATCAATAACCATGTCACACATTTGGGCAACCGGAGCAAGTGGCTTTGTGTGGAACCATACAGTACCTGCCTTTATACCTCTGGAAACAAAGTCAGAATTTCTCCTAACTCCTACTTTTTAACCAATCATATGCGCAGTCATTAAAATTAAATTGAATGCACCTGCTCACAGCTCTTGACCTGTTTCACGTCTGGTTTGTACCAGATCTCATCCAGCATAGATCTAAGGAGAAGCCAGCAGAACCTCAGCAAAGTGTCAGCAAGTGGCCCCAGTATGAATGTCACATCTTCCCTTAACCTTTGCCATCCCCTCACACTGCTGTGACCTTCATGCCAGCTTGGAGAAATCCTGATACCAGGGAAGAGATTCACTATGTGAACAATAGTTATTGCACTTCATCTTTCTCATGTCTTTTCCTCCCAACCTTTAGAAATCTCCAGGCATTTGCTCAGAGCATCAAGCTTGAATTCATATTTGCACAATCCATCCACTGAAGCCAAATCTCTCCTGTAATTAAGGGAATGGCACAGAGAGCAGCGCTGACCACCTAAAGCCTTCCAAGGCCTCAGCCCTATTGATCTGGGACCTGGGTAAGGGAAGGCTGGTATAAGCACTAGTGGATTTGTGTCTAGGTACCGGGTCTTTTCTGTGCTCAAGCTCAATTTTTTGTATGGGAAGTTGAACTGGAATTGAAGAGCATGAGTTTAATACTTCATGTCATGCTGGAATATATAATTCATGATCAAATCCTTCAGAAAGGAAAAGATAAGCTAGAGCTGCAAAAGCTCTAAATAAAGTATTTTCTGTACTCTCTAGACAGACTGATGAAAAAGTGCTTTCCCCCTTTTCTGTTGGTGTTATAAAGGAAATTAGAAAATAACATGATAGCAGTAAAAACAAATACTCAAAGTACATTTGAGAAATTATTTGTTATTGTTTGTAAATAGATGTAATTAATGTTTTATACACACTTATCTTAAAGTACTGTGTTGCACTTGGCTCCTCCACAATCCACAGCTTCTCTTAAGAACAAGACATATTGGCCTCAGCCTGTAAACAGCTCCACATGTTGTTATTCGTTGTGCTGAACTGGGGAGCCCCGGACAGAAGAATGTGACAATGCAGTTCTGACAGAGCTGCTCCACTCCTTTCAGAGGGGTGAGATTGTTCCACAAGTCTGCACCATGAAGGGTTTGTCACACTGGGATAGTCTGTGGGATCACAGAATTGTGGAGTGGTTTGGGTTGGAAGGGACTTTAAAGCCCATCCAGTCCCACCCTCCTGCCCTGGGCAGGGACACCTCCCACTATCCCAGGTTGCTCCAAGCCCCAGTGTCCAACCTGGCCTTGGACACTTCGAGGGATGAGGCAGCCACAGCTGCTCTGGGAAACCTCAGTGCCTCCACACCCTCACAAGGAAGAATTTTTTCCTAATAGCCCATCTAGCCCTGCCCTCTGGCAGTGTGATCATAACAGGCCCTGCTAAAAAGTCCTTCTTTATGAGTTCCCTTTAAATATTGAAAGGCCACAATCAGGTCTCCCTGGACACTCCTCTCTGCCAGGCTGGACAATCCCAGCTCTCCCAGCCTCTCCTCACGGCAGAGGTTCTCCAGAGCCCTTCACTGGGCTCTCTCCAGTCTGTCCATGTCTCTCCTGCACTGGAGAGCCCAGCTCTGGACATGGTTCTCCAGATGTGGCCTCACCAGTGCTGTATAGAGGGGCAGGTTCCCCTCCCTCCACCTGCTCTATCTCAGCATTGACCTTAACAGGAATATCCGAAAAAAGGTTTTAAAAAAATCAACAAAAACAACCAACAAACAACAAAATTTCAAAGTAATAATCATTTTGGGGGCTGTTTTTCTTTGTCACACTCATAGCGGCAAACCAAGATCTTGGATGAAAGATCTTCAGATTTTTCAGCCCCTGGTTCAAGCAATTTCCAGTCCGAAAAGAGCCCAGGGGTTCTGGCATCTGTGAAGCAGGTTTCTGAGGGCAAGACTTGCTTAGATAAACTGTAATTTGCCTGGCAGAGTTTGTGCACTGTCCTCCACCGCTCCTCTGGGGTGTGCAGATTTCAAACATTTCTGAGAGCGCTCACTTCTGTTCAGCATCTCCAGAAAAGTGCTCTGCTTCATTCAGTTTCTGTAGCAAAGATCCAAATTGTCCACTGGCAGTTTAGAAAGCAGCAAGTTAATGTTGGGCTCTCTTCGCTTTGTGGGGAAAATAATCACAGAGCTTTGACAACTGAACAACAGAAAATTGCATGTTGTCTCTGTGTCTTCTTTGAAGGAATCAATACAAAAACACGAGCAAGATTGTCACATGCAGCTAATCATTCCTAGGAAACACCGTCAAAGTTTTTGAGGATGGATGAGTCTAGGCTGGTGTGATGGAGCTGCCATGGAAACAGCTGGCACTCCACACCACAGGTACCAAACCACGGGGCAGCTGTTCCAGGGACATCATACATGGAAAAGCATCAGGATTCAGTAGTTATGGCACATGTATGCAAGCAATGAAGCTGCAAGCGTGCAATTAACCTGAAAATGAAGCAATTTAAAGGTCTTCCCTTGCTATACAGAGAGGTGCCTTGTGTGGATAACCGTGCACTCCAATAGATACGGCCACAGACCGCACATGGAGCCACAGCGGCACCAGGGCCAAGCTCTCTGGTGGGATGTTGCTGCCACTCCCACGCTTTCCTCTTTTAAAGGTTTCCCCATTACCTTTCCACACCGACATTTGTTACAAGGAATGCAGCACTGGGAAGGTTTTTTCCTCCTTGTTCCTATTTGTAAGACAAATAAAAATTTGAATTAATTAAAAAAGAAATAACAAACATATCTACAGCCTTGGCAAATAAAGTCTTGATGAGAGACAAATGCCTTGAAACAACACATGCCTCAGGACAGGCTGAGGGAAAATGCAAACAACAGAGTTTACTTTTAACAGCTGGCAGAGACAATACGTTCTGGAAAATGTTTATAAAATACATAAATGTTTATAAAATAGAGTGTAAAAGGAGAGGAAGCAACATTTGATTTCTACAGAACACATTATGTCAGGGATCTTCTGGTGCCCATGCCAGAGACCAGAAGCCGAAGTCAACAGTCCTTTACAGACCCACCTGCCACTGGCGTGGGTTGGGGTGGCCTCTCCCAACCATACCACAGACCCCAGAGCAGGCGGTGTGGTCATCTGGCGTGGCATGCAGAAGATGACATCCTGAGACAGTTCCATCCAGCCATTGGGCTCAGATGCACATGAGAAGATCAGCATTTCTCGTCAGGGAGGACCATGGGGGGACAGCCATCCCAGAACCATGGGGACACCATGGCTGACACCCCACCTGTGACGCCGAGCTCCCACAGCAAGAACCCAGTGCTGCCTGTGGCTCTGCGGTCAGCTGCACTACATGATCCACCCCTGACCTTTGGACAGACAGCCCCACAATACAGTCAGTGCCTGAACAGCATCTCAGGAAGGCAAAAAGTGCAGGAAATACACAGATAGACCCTTCAATAGGGCCAAGAATGCCAGCAGACTTTGAAAATTGCCAGGTGACATCGGTTAGCATTAAGATAAAGTTAAAAATTATTGGTGGTGTTTCACACTAATAAATAAATAACAGCCCTAAAACAAACCATTTGTGTGAATGCACAAAATGAAATCTGTAAGCAGGAATTCCACAAAAGGGCACCAACCTGGGACTCCAGATAAACAGGAAACGTAGAAAATTACTGTAGACTTTATCAGTCTTTTATTCTAATTCACTGCTTTTTCAAGCTTCCCCATTGTGATTGCTTTTAGCCTGTAAGCTCCTGTTATCCATGCAATGCATAGATTATTGACTTTGCTAAATGAACTTGGACACCAAATCCCTTCTCTCCTCTGCTGAAACAGCGTCTTGGACACTGTTACTGTGAAGGATCCACATCATCATGTCGGTGTCCTTGACGACTTTTTCTTAGATCTTTAAAACATCTCTGGATGAGTTTACACTTGGAATTGAATAGCTCTTTACTGCTCAGGCTGTTAGTGCATTAGAAATGTCAGCCTTTGAAATAGACATCACAAGGAATTTAGTTATAGAAAGCAACACAATTTTATTACCTGACAAAAACAAGCTTAAAACATTTCAGTTAAGAGACACAGCTGATTTTCACCCAAATAGAGCAGGAGAAATACACTGTCAGTTGTTTCCCAAAGCTAACTTACCACAAAGCTGATGCAGCAAAATTGAGCTTGTGAGTTCCTGGGGGAAAATAATTTTATTTATTTTCTTCCTTTTAACAAAACATAAAAGCACATAGGAAGTGCAAAGAGCCAGACAGACGACAGACACGATTGTGAAGAAGTAAAAGGTGACTGGAAGAGGTCAGGAAGAAATCAGACTAGCTATACTTGTCATTTCATTGATTTTCTGGTCAAACATCCAGGATCCCAAGCTCTCTGCCCATGCCATCATTCATTACTGCATGAACGAGGTCACAGAGGTTTTGCTGCAAATCTTTGCACTGCATGCACTGCTCACCAGTTATCATTGCATCATCACTTATATCATCTTGTCATAAGCTACGACATGGACATGCCATTGAGCCTGGTAAAGAGACAGAGTTCTCATCAGACTTAGGTTAAAATTAATCACAAGCAAGCTTCAAAGCAAAGATAACTTCCTTTCTTACTCAGAGTACAGGCCCTTGTGCCCAGATGAAAGCTGCTGTATCCTGTTCCACAAAAGCCCCAGTGATCTTCACACTGACAGCATCTGGTCAAAGCCAGGTCCAGTCTTGGTGTCACAGTCAATGTTCTCTTGTACTGCACCTTCCACTCTTTGCACCACGCATGGTCCCTGGTGACGGACACCCCTCGCCCACAGCAGTGACTCTGCTGCACCCTCTGGTTTTAGTGCTCACCCTTCCTTCCCGGCTTTGGCCCTTCTTGCACACGTTTGGGTCACCACTGGAAAATGTGTGGAACATTCAGCAAGTGTCTCGCTGTTGGTAAATGAATTGGCTTTTCTCTGCCTTTTTCTGCATTTGTGTTTTCTTTGAGAGCACCTTATGAGACATCCATACAGACCTGCATAGACATTGGCTTATTAAAGATTTTCACTACCCTTAACCTGACCCTAATCTCAGAACATAAAACTGAGATATGCATAGTTTCTAACTTCTCAGGAAGGGATATCCTTATATTGCTGGTCTATTTTTCCAAACACATAAGTGCCTTCTCATACCAAATTTGCATTAAAAGCAGGGGAATAGCTGAGAAAAGTCAGTGAAAATGAAGTTAATTGCTGCAGCCATTAAGCGCTGATAAACGGAGCTGGGTGTGAAAGAAAAGTCCCAGGTTCTAGGTTATCAGCATTAGGATCATGCTGAGAATCTTGAGTGGGAGGCAAACGACAAACAGCAACATTCATCAGTGCAGATTCTGACTCCAACGTGATGATAAAAAAGAACATCCATCATCAGTGGCGAGGTAGAAACAACAAAAATGTGAAGGGAAGCCTACACCTACTCTTAGATACTTGAGAAAACTTTAACAAGTCTGAGAAACTCTGAAAATAATGTGCACAGGTGTGTCTTGAATAATGGAGAGCCTTTAATGGAATAAATAGAGATAAACTGATAATATAATTACTGCCATTAATTCAGCAATCAGAACAGTTGTCAAACATTGATGCCCTGTTTTTTTCAGAAGTTTGACAAAGAGGTTGCCAGTTTTTGCACGGAAGTGAAACAAGATTCATAAAATTTAGCCCAAGCACTCCTTCTGTCTTCTCTGGTGTCTGATCAAAATGAATGAGGAGCACTATGTGCTGCATGTCCCACTGACCAAGCCTCACATCCTAAAGAAAGCACTTCCCTAAAGCCCATGGCAAAGCTGTTTGCCAAAATGAATAAATCTGACCTGTCTATTGAGGATCTGCCTACCTCAAGTGTATGTTGAAAACTTTTGTGTGTTTCTTCCTTTCCGTCCATTTACCACGAGACCTATCCGTGAGTCCATGGCCAGCTGGTTTGGTAGATCTTAATCTGAGATTAATAATGACAGGAAGAGGTGTAGGAGAGGGAAAAAAACCCAGATATTTTTACCTAAAAGTTTTACAAATACTGGATGAAGCAGAATCTGGATCCTGATGACCACTAGGCCCAAACCCCAAAATGCCTCTTTTCCACTGTGTCACCCCCTTGCTGGCAGGGAGGGCTGGGAGCAGAACAGCGCCTGAGGCTGTGAGCACCAAAGAGCCTGAGAGCTCTGTTGCACCACTACTGTTGCACCTATTGCACCACTGTTGCAACCACTACTGTGAAGAACAAGTGATTTGGGGGAAATCACTTGTAGTAGTAAAGAAATGTCAATCCCCAGGGCAGTGTAGAGGCAGCGACCACTGGAGGAAGTGCGACTAGCACAGTGGGACACAGATGGCAAGAAAATGTGAACCTTAATAGGAAATGGTACCATCAAAGTATTTTGAATAAGGAAGGACTGTTTCCATAGCAACCAAAAAAAAAAAGGAAAGAAAAGAGAGAGAGAGAGAGGAAAAAATAGTCAAGAAAAAATCCAACACTCTCTTCCATGTCAAACCAATTTTCCCCAAATCTAGACCAGCAAAAATCTAGTTAGTACCAGGGAATGGAGAACAGTGTTCTCCCCTTTATAAAAGTTTTTGGGGATGCACATCTCATGAAATGGAAATAGGATATTTGCCAGTCTTGGTCAAGGAAAAATGCACCTTAGTTTTTAATGATACATCAATTTGCATAGTGATAGCATTCTGTTCAATATCTTTATCAATGATCTGGGCAAGGGGATCAAGTGCTCCCTCAGTCAGTTGCAGATGACACGAGGTTGGATAGAAGTGTTGATCTACCAGAGGGCAGGAAGGCTCTTCAGAGGGATTTGGACAGGCTGGTTCACTGGACCGAGACCAACAGTATGAGAATCAATAAGGCAAAGTGCCAGGTCCTGCACTTGGGTCACAACAACCCCATGGAATGCTCCAAGCTTAGGGAAGAGCAGCTGGAAAGATGTCTGGTGGGGAGGACCCAGTGATCTCTGGCAGCCTTCCAGTGATGTGCATTAGACAGAGCAGTTTTTCTCCCAAAGCAATATGCTTCAGTGTCCTAAAGGATTCAGACCACTCTCCTTTATCCAGGTCTTACATCTGTGCATGGGGTGAAATCAGTCTTATATGCTGGCCCCACATGAGATCATCTCTCACTCTCCATGTGGAATTATGCAGCCTTCAGTGGGCATCTCCTGCCAGCTGTTCTGTTATCATCATCATTTTCTCTATTTTGGGGGGAAGCTATTGCCCCAAGCACACTGAGCTGCCATACAGCAGCTGTTCAGGTTCACTTTCCAGGTCAGGCAGGAATGCCTTTGGGATTCTCCCTTCTAAACAAATGACTTATTCCACCAGCTGAGCATACGGCACAGACACTCTCTTTTATTAAATCAGTACTAAAGCTCTCTAATCAGATCAATACTAAATCAAATTTTGCTCATTATTCATATTTTTATATTGCTAAAAATGTCAGTTGCTAGTGCACATCCCTTGGCTGTTTCCAGGGTAGGATGCAGACCTGATCAGACTCTCCCTCACAGTTTGAGTAAAGAGTTATGAGCTGAGCTCCCTCATGTGCTTCTTCCCCCCTCATACCCACATCTCACATGCAAAGACTCTTCATATCTGTGTCATACTCTGTAGCAGGACCCTGTTCTCATCTGTGCCTGCAGTGGTAGCCTGGGTGCAAGTCCAGGTGTGAGCCCAGGAGTCCACCAGCTCTGCTCAAATGATCGACCCGTTCCCCTGTGCCATGGCTGGTCTGGGCATGGTGCTGCCTTCTGGGTCAGCAGCACTTCCTGTCCTTCATTATTTTATGATGTAACTATATGACCCAGGCCATGACCTTTTTCCGATGTGTTATTCTTTCCAGGCAAGACATTAAGAGAGCAGGAAGGACTCTGGGCAGTGAAGGAAATATTGGATTGTGCAGCACAAATACCGAGGTGGACCCTGCCCGCTCCACTTTCCCACTCTTTCTCTAATTAGCAAAAATGTTCCCATCTCCAGCATTACTCTGGCATTCAAGATCTCTCCAGGCAATTTATAAGGGGGTCTGCTTCCAGCAGCGGTGCTTGCTGCTGCTCCGTCGCTGCTCCATCCAGGAGCAGCAACCTGCTGCAGCTGGTGGCCCTGGAAATGCACCGGCCATGTGCCAGCGTCTCTGGACACCTGATTTCATGGTAAATACCCTGGCATCATAGTCTCGTCACATTTATCAGTGTCAGGAGAAGGTCTTTGCACAACCAGACTTCCTCATGTGGCTGCTGCCCCTCCCCTGCCCCTTCCCAGCGAGTGAGGAGGGTTTTCCTGATGTTGGTACCACACCAGGAAGGGCAGCTCTCTTGGCCATTCCCATGAAGGAGCACACAGAGAAGAACTCTCTCCTACAACCCATTTTTTCTAGTTAACAGTGTAGGAAAATGCTGTCAAAACAGTGCTTGTGGGTGAGCCCCTGGGAGAGGACAAGGTGGGCTGCAGGAGCTTCACTGTGCTCTGAGCCCACCCCTGCACATGTGGCAGGNGGGATCAAGTGCTCCCTCAGTCAGTTGCAGATGACACGAGGTTGGATAGAAGTGTTGATCTACCAGAGGGCAGGAAGGCTCTTCAGAGGGATTTGGACAGGCTGGTTCACTGGACCGAGACCAACAGTATGAGAATCAATAAGGCAAAGTGCCAGGTCCTGCACTTGGGTCACAACAACCCCATGGAATGCTCCAAGCTTAGGGAAGAGCAGCTGGAAAGATGTCTGGTGGGGAGGACCCAGTGATCTCTGGCAGCCTTCCAGTGATGTGCATTAGACAGAGCAGTTTTTCTCCCANAGTGATGTTCATTAGACAGAGCAGTTTTTCTCCCAAAGCAATATGCTTCAGTGTCCTAAAGGATTCAGACCACTCTCCTTTATCCAGGTCTTACATCTGTGCATGGGGTGAAATCAGTCTTATATGCTGGCCCCACATGAGATCATCTCTCACTCTCCATGTGGAATTATGCAGCCTTCAGTGGGCATCTCCTGCCAGCTGTTCTGTTATCATCATCATTTTCTCTATTTTGGGGGGAAGCTATTGCCCCAAGCACACTGAGCTGCCATACAGCAGCTGTTCAGGTTCACTTTCCAGGTCAGGCAGGAATGCCTTTGGGATTCTCCCTTCTAAACAAATGACTTATTCCACCAGCTGAGCATACGGCACAGACACTCTCTTTTATTAAATCAGTACTAAAGCTCTCTAATCAGATCAATACTAAATCAAATTTTGCTCATTATTCATATTTTTATATTGCTAAAAATGTCAGTTGCTAGTGCACATCCCTTGGCTGTTTCCAGGGTAGGATGCAGACCTGATCAGACTCTCCCTCACAGTTTGAGTAAAGAGTTATGAGCTGAGCTCCCTCATGTGCTTCTTCCCCCCTCATACCCACATCTCACATGCAAAGACTCTTCATATCTGTGTCATACTCTGTAGCAGGACCCTGTTCTCATCTGTGCCTGCAGTGGTAGCCTGGGTGCAAGTCCAGGTGTGAGCCCAGGAGTCCACCAGCTCTGCTCAAATGATCGACCCGTTCCCCTGTGCCATGGCTGGTCTGGGCATGGTGCTGCCTTCTGGGTCAGCAGCACTTCCTGTCCTTCATTATTTTATGATGTAACTATATGACCCAGGCCATGACCTTTTTCCGATGTGTTATTCTTTCCAGGCAAGACATTAAGAGAGCAGGAAGGACTCTGGGCAGTGAAGGAAATATTGGATTGTGCAGCACAAATACCGAGGTGGACCCTGCCCGCTCCACTTTCCCACTCTTTCTCTAATTAGCAAAAATGTTCCCATCTCCAGCATTACTCTGGCATTCAAGATCTCTCCAGGCAATTTATAAGGGGGTCTGCTTCCAGCAGCGGTGCTTGCTGCTGCTCCGTCGCTGCTCCATCCAGGAGCAGCAACCTGCTGCAGCTGGTGGCCCTGGAAATGCACCGGCCATGTGCCAGCGTCTCTGGACACCTGATTTCATGGTAAATACCCTGGCATCATAGTCTCGTCACATTTATCAGTGTCAGGAGAAGGTCTTTGCACAACCAGACTTCCTCATGTGGCTGCTGCCCCTCCCCTGCCCCTTCCCAGCGAGTGAGGAGGGTTTTCCTGATGTTGGTACCACACCAGGAAGGGCAGCTCTCTTGGCCATTCCCATGAAGGAGCACACAGAGAAGAACTCTCTCCTACAACCCATTTTTTCTAGTTAACAGTGTAGGAAAATGCTGTCAAAACAGTGCTTGTGGGTGAGCCCCTGGGAGAGGACAAGGTGGGCTGCAGGAGCTTCACTGTGCTCTGAGCCCACCCCTGCACATGTGGCAGGAGTCAGCCCTGCCATGGGCCAGGGCAGATCCAGCCATCACACACCAGGACAAGCCTCAGGACCAGAGGATGGGGCTCAGCCCAGACCCAAAGCCTCCTGGCAGCCCCAGTGGGGTCTTGGTGCTGAATGGGGTAGTGCTTTCCCGTAACAAGTTTCCAAAGTTCTCCCTGCTCAGACCTCATCAATCTGCACAAACAAAGCCTCTTCCTGAACATTTTAATGTCAGCCTTATTTAAAATTTGTACCATTCATGATTCAAAGAACCATTTATTTAATTAGGAGGCACTGAAGATTTTAGCCAGATACCATTGTCTGACGTTCAGTGTGACTTTGGTTTCATAACACACTCTGGTCTCTAATGGCTGGCTATTCAGTGTGCCACAGTCACT
>VZTH01018676.1:70017-126972 GCA_013397815.1 Aleadryas rufinucha
GTGAGTCCATGGCCAGCTGGTTTGGTAGATCTTAATCTGAGATTAATAATGACAGGAAGAGGTGTAGGAGAGGGAAAAAAACCCAGATATTTTTACCTAAAAGTTTTACAAATACTGGATGAAGCAGAATCTGGATCCTGATGACCACTAGGCCCAAACCCCAAAATGCCTCTTTTCCACTGTGTCACCCCCTTGCTGGCAGGGAGGGCTGGGAGCAGAACAGCGCCTGAGGCTGTGAGCACCAAAGAGCCTGAGAGCTCTGTTGCACCACTACTGTTGCACCTATTGCACCACTGTTGCAACCACTACTGTGAAGAACAAGTGATTTGGGGGAAATCACTTGTAGTAGTAAAGAAATGTCAATCCCCAGGGCAGTGTAGAGGCAGCGACCACTGGAGGAAGTGCGACTAGCACAGTGGGACACAGATGGCAAGAAAATGTGAACCTTAATAGGAAATGGTACCATCAAAGTATTTTGAATAAGGAAGGACTGTTTCCATAGCAACCAAAAAAAAAAAGGAAAGAAAAGAGAGAGAGAGAGAGGAAAAAATAGTCAAGAAAAAATCCAACACTCTCTTCCATGTCAAACCAATTTTCCCCAAATCTAGACCAGCAAAAATCTAGTTAGTACCAGGGAATGGAGAACAGTGTTCTCCCCTTTATAAAAGTTTTTGGGGATGCACATCTCATGAAATGGAAATAGGATATTTGCCAGTCTTGGTCAAGGAAAAATGCACCTTAGTTTTTAATGATACATCAATTTGCATAGTGATAGCATTCTGTTCAATATCTTTATCAATGATCTGGGCAAGGGGATCAAGTGCTCCCTCAGTCAGTTGCAGATGACACGAGGTTGGATAGAAGTGTTGATCTACCAGAGGGCAGGAAGGCTCTTCAGAGGGATTTGGACAGGCTGGTTCACTGGACCGAGACCAACAGTATGAGAATCAATAAGGCAAAGTGCCAGGTCCTGCACTTGGGTCACAACAACCCCATGGAATGCTCCAAGCTTGGGGAAGAGCAGCTGGAAAGATGTCTGGTGGGGAGGACCCAGTGATCTCTGGCAGCCTTCCAGTGATGTGCATTAGACAGAGCAGTTTTTCTCCCAAAGCAATATGCTTCAGTGTCCTAAAGGATTCAGACCACTCTCCTTTATCCAGGTCTTACATCTGTGCATGGGGTGAAATCAGTCTTATATGCTGGCCCCACATGAGATCATCTCTCACTCTCCATGTGGAATTATGCAGCCTTCAGTGGGCATCTCCTGCCAGCTGTTCTGTTATCATCATCATTTTCTCTATTTTGGGGGGAAGCTATTGCCCCAAGCACACTGAGCTGCCATACAGCAGCTGTTCAGGTTCACTTTCCAGGTCAGGCAGGAATGCCTTTGGGATTCTCCCTTCTAAACAAATGACTTATTCCACCAGCTGAGCATACGGCACAGACACTCTCTTTTATTAAATCAGTACTAAAGCTCTCTAATCAGATCAATACTAAATCAAATTTTGCTCATTATTCATATTTTTATATTGCTAAAAATGTCAGTTGCTAGTGCACATCCCTTGGCTGTTTCCAGGGTAGGATGCAGACCTGATCAGACTCTCCCTCACAGTTTGAGTAAAGAGTTATGAGCTGAGCTCCCTCATGTGCTTCTTCCCCCCTCATACCCACATCTCACATGCAAAGACTCTTCATATCTGTGTCATACTCTGTAGCAGGACCCTGTTCTCATCTGTGCCTGCAGTGGTAGCCTGGGTGCAAGTCCAGGTGTGAGCCCAGGAGTCCACCAGCTCTGCTCAAATGATCGACCCGTTCCCCTGTGCCATGGCTGGTCTGGGCATGGTGCTGCCTTCTGGGTCAGCAGCACTTCCTGTCCTTCATTATTTTATGATGTAACTATATGACCCAGGCCATGACCTTTTTCCGATGTGTTATTCTTTCCAGGCAAGACATTAAGAGAGCAGGAAGGACTCTGGGCAGTGAAGGAAATATTGGATTGTGCAGCACAAATACCGAGGTGGACCCTGCCCGCTCCACTTTCCCACTCTTTCTCTAATTAGCAAAAATGTTCCCATCTCCAGCATTACTCTGGCATTCAAGATCTCTCCAGGCAATTTATAAGGGGGTCTGCTTCCAGCAGCGGTGCTTGCTGCTGCTCCGTCGCTGCTCCATCCAGGAGCAGCAACCTGCTGCAGCTGGTGGCCCTGGAAATGCACCGGCCATGTGCCAGCGTCTCTGGACACCTGATTTCATGGTAAATACCCTGGCATCATAGTCTCGTCACATTTATCAGTGTCAGGAGAAGGTCTTTGCACAACCAGACTTCCTCATGTGGCTGCTGCCCCTCCCCTGCCCCTTCCCAGCGAGTGAGGAGGGTTTTCCTGATGTTGGTACCACACCAGGAAGGGCAGCTCTCTTGGCCATTCCCATGAAGGAGCACACAGAGAAGAACTCTCTCCTACAACCCATTTTTTCTAGTTAACAGTGTAGGAAAATGCTGTCAAAACAGTGCTTGTGGGTGAGCCCCTGGGAGAGGACAAGGTGGGCTGCAGGTGCTTCACTGTGCTCTGAGCCCACCCCTGCACATGTGGCAGGAGTCAGCCCTGCCATGGGCCAGGGCAGATCCAGCCATCACACACCAGGACAAGCCTCAGGACCAGAGGATGGGGCTCAGCCCAGACCCAAAGCCTCCTGGCAGCCCCAGTGGGGTCTTGGTGCTGAATGGGGTAGTGCTTTCCCGTAACAAGTTTCCAAAGTTCTCCCTGCTCAGACCTCATCAATCTGCACAAACAAAGCCTCTTCCTGAACATTTTAATGTCAGCCTTATTTAAAATTTGTACCATTCATGATTCAAAGAACCATTTATTTAATTAGGAGGCACTGAAGATTTTAGCCAGATACCATTGTCTGACGTTCAGTGTGACTTTGGTTTCATAACACACTCTGGTCTCTAATGGCTGGCTATTCAGTGTGCCACAGTCACTATCTCAGTACAGGGCCATTAGCAATGCTAGTCAATTGACTGGAGACTCAGTTCTCTAATGAGAACCTGGATGATCTGTAGAATCTTCAGCGCTGCCAGTATTTACCCCTTGCTGTCCCGCTTGGTCCATGAGCCACCAGGGAGTTGGAGTAGGACAGGATACTTCAACAAGAGGATATTCATCTACACTTGCACTTGCACTCCCCTGCTTGGACAGAAATGGTGGAGGAATGGGGGAAGAGAGTTTGGTTTAAAATTAGGACATGTATTAACAATGCATTTACCCTGGATGGATAGCAGCCCAGTGACTTTCTTGCTGGGTAAAACCATCAAACCTCATAAGAGGATGCACTGTCAGGAGCTTCTGGCCAGACGTTGAGCCAAGCACAGTTCTGCTCATGGGGGCTTTGGCATCATGCACGGACAGACCCAGCAGCCTGAGGGAGGGCAGGACTGTGGGTTGGTCCGGTCCTTCTGTCAAGGAGGGGAACCAGGGCCTCTCTTCAGCCACCTGCCCTCCCCTGTCTGGCTGTCCAGCAGTGTCAGCAGTGCCAAAGGCTCCAGTAGTGCACGCTCTCCTCTGACTGACCTGATCCAGTTGCACACAGCAAGGACAGGGGCATAGAGCTCCCATGGCTGCTGGAATGGACACGTCTCTGGTGCTGCTAACGCCTGCCATGGTGCTTTGGCTCAGTTTTCTCTCCTGCGCTTTGTAAACTGCACCCTGGAAAGAATGAAGAAGCCCCTGCATGTGCCAATTGGGTCTCTGATATGAACTATTATGACATGGAAATAAATTAGAAAGTTCACTTGATTTTTTCATATTTATGTCTATCAGAAGTGCAAAGGTGAGAACAGACACTCTTGTTACAGACTAATGGAAACTAGGATTGATCCTCTGTGAGTCACTCATGTTCCTTAAAGTTCACTTCTTTCTGCTGGACAATTCTTCACAGCAATAAATGTGACTCTCTGACCTTTCTGACTGTAGACAAGAGAATGGATTAGACAAAAGGAAATAGTGATCAACAAGAAATGTGTATAGTGCTGAGCTGGACTCTCATGGTGCCTTGAATTGCAATGACAGTTCAGAAAAGACAATGACCTTGGAATGGCTTTGCAAAGCACAGAGTAAGGCAAAAGAGCTCTCCCTCTCTTTGGACTGAACATGTATTGAGAGTCATGCCTGTCTCCAAGGAATTTGCTTCATTTCACCTTTACTCTTGTTGCTCTGAGGGGTGGTGTGGGTATCATGAGGGCAGTTGTGGTGTCCATGTAAGAGTCCTCCATCAGCTGCAGCCCTCAGTGCCTTTTCCCAGGATCTCCTGAGACTGCAGATTCTGTCCATTCCCAGCCTTTGCTCCAGCCCTGCAGTTTGCTGGTGTGGTGATACTGATGGTATAGGTCCTGAGCAACTGGTTCTGTGCCCTTGGTTCCCAGGAGCTCTGAACCACCTCAGTTAGGACCATAAACGAAGCCTTTCAAATGGTCCCCAAGAGCCAGGCACTGTTTCCAAGAGATAACTGTTATTTGCTCCCAGAATTACATCAAGTAGAGCTGGTGAAGAATGTTTTGTGCACTGTCATGCTCTATTAACCAGAAAAGAGAGCAGAAAAAAATTACAACTCTGCAAATATTAACTATTGTCTGCCAGCACATATTAAGAGCACCCAAACTTCATTGCCTGAAAGGCTACGCTTGCCTAATAACACAGTAATAGTTTTCATGTGAGACTCTATTTAATCCTTCTGCATTCCTGGGCTGTTTAGGCTGCTTTGCTTCAAATGTCACATTTAATCAGTGTGCCACCTTCTGTTGAAAGCATGCTTTTTAAATAAAACTTCGATAGACATTTGTCTTACATAAAACTTGTCCTTCCATGCAAAGATCAAAAGCAGAACACTGAAGGGAGGATTTGTCTAAAATCAAAGAAATGCTCCTTCTCTCACTGTCTGCTAAGTGCCTTATACTCAGAGTTCATTTCACTTTCATTACACATCACCCTGTGCAGACGCCACCACCACCAAATTAGAGAATCAGTAATTTACCTCTGTAACCACTCACTAAAGCAAGGTGCAAAGGAACAGAGCGTGCCTGGCTGCCCGAGGTGTGTGTGCCCTTGCACAACTCTCTGGTGGTGTGTACTTCTGCATCAGCCAGCCACCAATGAATGTGTTCATGAATTTACATACTTTGATTAGTAATAATTAATTCCAAAGTCCAAACTTTGACTCTCTTTTTCAAGAGTCAATACTCTGAGTTACAGCATGATAGGGCTTTGGCCCTTGTGGGGAGAGGAGAGGAGAGGAGAGGAGAGGAGGACCCTGTTTATTGTGCAAGAGCCTCAACAGTAACTGGGACGAATGTGCTGAGACACTGAGGTCAGCAGAGGAGCAGCCAGAGGGAACCCAGCGACTGATAATTCACATCCTCTGCTCCCAACACCCTCATGCTTGAGAGCTCATTTCCTGGCCATTAACCCAAAACAGAGTGGACTGGCCCCCAGCGGGATGGCTCACAGGGCCACAGGGAATGGCAGGAATGAGGCCTGGAGAGGCAGTTTCAGAGTGTCTGAGGCAGAGAGATGCTGCAAAGAGCCTGAGGAAGAATCGTGGGAGTTGCACGATGACAAGAGAGTAACTGCAGGAAAGCGAATGCCTGCCAGATCACAGCTTAGGGAGGCCACAGCCCATGAGCTTCAACTAGTTAAGCCAAGTCAAAATAATATTATGAGAAATTTTTTAAGCCTTTTCTCCCATACTTTGCAAGATAACAGATCAAGCATATTTCCAAGTACTACTTATTTACTCATTTCTTACACACACGGTTTATCCATAGGGACGCAGTATGTTCCCTACCATGTATGGGTGATGTGTCCTTGGCAGCAGGAGGGGAATTCTGCTTGTGCCTTGTTTTGATAAGAGAAAATCATAGCACAAAATAAACACCAGTTCACCTCTAATCTTTACAGCAATCTGGAAGCATTACCTAAACATTAGAGAAAGTGAAAGTCACACCCAGGACACCCAGGCCATTACCTCTGTTCCTGTGTTCCAGTGCTCTCCACCATCATTTGGCACAGACTCAGCAGGGCCAGGGTGGGTAGTAACCTCTTTGAGTTATGCTGCTGAACCTGTTACCCTCCCTTTCCTCCATAGGGTCCTGCTGATTTTCATCACCCAGCCTTTTCTGGGAAAGGTTAGGAACTCTTAGGGGTGCAAATTCCCATGTACTGCGCACATGGATCTCAGTGTCCATGGGAATGAATAACCACTGTGTGACTGTGTCTGTACAGATTGATCACTGCATGGTGCAGGCAGCTTCAGTACAGACTGTGATTCTACTGTCTCTCTTTACATGTACCAATATGTTTGTGTATGAATGTACATTTTACCACTGGATGCTAGGTTACAGGAATCCAATTAAATCACACATGGAAACATATCCCATAACTGACCTGTTTTGCAAACCAGTGTTTTGATGAGAATGAGGGCAAGGAAATAGATTCACATTTAAATAAGCCAACATAAGGATGTAAACATGCATCTCCCATTTGTCTCTGTCCAGAAAGGCTGAAGAAGGGATTGTGGGATGCTCACAATGGCATCATCACCTGGAGAGGCTCTAATTCTGCCAGGCACAGGGAGTGTGCACACTCTGAGACTTTGCAAACACTGACATCACTTTTAATCAAGGTAAACTTCAGTCATTTCACTCAATATTATTTCATTTGAAGTAGTGTGCTGTGAAAAAAAATTTCTTAATTAACATTTTGCGCAATTAATTCTTTCTCTCAGAGGAGATTTGAACTTTATTAAATTATTCAAAAGAAAGAAAACACATCTCAATACAGATATTGCATTAATTTAATGTAACCCACAAGCTTGCATTTCAATAATCATTGCCATTTGTCTTGATCTCTGCAAAACTTCTCAAACTGATAAGCTTTCCCAGAGGTTAAATTTTGCCTTAAGACAGAGACCATATGAAGAGAAATGTCATGTCTCAGACTCCTGGAATGACTTGCAAGCATAAAATGAGACATGAAAAAGAGGCAGAGAAGCAGCCATGCTATTTTGCCTGAAGGAACATAATTCTGTTGTTTTTATTAGCTGTGCAGATACTGTAAAATTCAAGCTCTCTGTTCTCTGTTCAGGTTACCCTGGCTCATTTGACAGCTGGAGCCTCCTCAGTGTCCTTCTACCTGCTGTTCTGCTGGAACACCTATTTCCTCTCCACCAGAGATCATTCCAAAGAGCATTCTCCTATCCATGACCACTTGTTAATGGGTTTTCACACACACAGCCACAGTGGCTCGGCAGTGCTCACAGCACTGGGACACTGACCCACGAGGGTCTGGCCCCCATATGCCACAGCCGCTGCGAGAGAAACCCCTGCCTTGGTACCCCCAGGCCTTTGTGCTGGCAGAATCCCACCTCTCCAGACAGACCTGAGGATTGGGCATCCCCACACCTGCCTGTGGCACACACTGACAGCCCGACAGGAAGGCAACCAGGCCTGAGACAGGCAGCCGCAGGCAGGTCCCAGACCAGCACCCCTCTCCTGGCCATCTTGGTGTCCCCACGGCCTCCAGCCACAGGGAAATGTGTCATAGGCATAGCCCCCATGATGGTCCCAGCGCCTCGTCCCTCTGCCTGGCAGGGCTCACTGGGCTCTCCTCTGCGCTCCTTCCCAGGGCTCCCATGAGGAAGCCAGTTACCCAACATTTGAAGACAGCAATTAGTATTCACATAAAGTACCTCTGAAATCATTCCACTCCATAATTATGCTCAAATTCATTAGCAAGAATATTAGAACTATAATTAACTTCCAAGCCTTGCGTGAGCTCCAGATAAAACCAGAACCTGTTATGAGAGATGGCTTCTGGAGGCACTGGCATCAAGGAGGCAAAACTACACACAGCAGAGGGAATGTATTGCTTAACAGCTTCAAACCCATGGTTTTACTTTGATTTCTTTTCAACATCCTGGTATAAACTGTAATCTTAATATGTGATCTCTCCTTTTTACTTTCTGTCATTGGATTAGGATTCCTAACAAGTAAAATCACAGAAAAGCCAATGTATCAAGTTACTTTAAATTGTTCTGTTTATACCCTAATGAGGTCTGCAAAGCATCCTACAGGATTCAAAACCATAATTTCAAAGTAGAAAACAAGGCATAAAATGTCTTTGAAACACTAATTAGCCCCCGACCAGTTGTTCCAATAGTTAGGAATGATTCTCCTTTGGTGGGAATTACTCAGTGCAGATGGAATCTTGCAGGGACAGTCTCTATACAATACCTGGGAGTTTGGGGCTTGGGACAAGAACCAACCAAAGACATTGTAGAAGACATTGCATACGAGGTTGTTAGATCATTCTAATCTTAAAATCCAGCCTTCCACTTCTGAAATCAACATTTTTCTACTTATTTGAAGACACTATTCCACCCTAGCAAGTCGTGTCACTTTCAAATGTATTTTAAACTAAATAATTTGACATATTTGAGGAAGCTAATGATGCTGCGTGTGTGCAGTGGGTTGACATGCCCACAAAGCCACTCTATCACTCCCCTTCCCAGCAGGACAGCAGAGAGAAAATAAGATGGAAAATAACTAGTAGGTTGAGATAAGGCAGTTTACCAAAGCAATAAATAAAAAGCAAAAGTTTGCGCATGCATAAGCAAAGAGGAAAAGTTAATCTCTACTTCCCATCAGCAACTGATGTTCAGTCAGTTCCCGGGAAGCAGGGCTTCAGCACACGTAGGGGTTGCTCCAGAAGGCAAACATTGTAGAATAACAAACACCATCCCCGTTCCTCCTCTCTCCCTTAGCTTTTATCTCTGAGCCGACATCATACAGTAATTTTGATCATCTGGCTTAGTTATGTCCCCTCCCAGGATCTTGCCCACTCCCAGCCCCTGGGTGCGGAGAATGTTAGAGAGATAGTGCTGCTCAGCAGTAGCCAAAACACTGCTGTGTTATCAACACCTTTCCAGCTACCGATGGAAAACACACAGTGAGGGCTGCTAAGGGAAAATGAACTCTGTCTCAGTCAGACCCAATACAATGTGGCAGGGAAGTCAGCCTGAGGGTGAGCAGTCCCTGCAGAGCTGTGGCCTAGGGCAGATTGTGGCACCAGAGTGGGATGGTTTGTGCTCCAGGGCTGCAGCAATGGACAGGCTCTGGTGGCCCCAGTGGGTCAGAGAAGAGCACAGCCTCAGCAGAAAGGAGCAGCTCCAGCACCCAGAACTCAGGGTTCAGCAGGGTGCCTGCAGCTGCAGTGGAAGCAAGGGGAAGAGTAGGGAAAGGAAGGGCCACTGCTCCCCAGGCAGGGGGTGATGAGGGACATGGAGGGGGTGGCAGTGCCATCTTTGCCCTGATTCCCTGACCAGGGCTGCATTCAGGTGACGAGTCCCCATGAAGAGCCTGGAGAAGGGTAACTCTGCCCACAGCAGCAGGGTGCTTTACCCAACTCTGCAATTCAGGGGCCCTGCTTAACACCTGAAAGGCTCTGAACAGGAAGGAGATGAGACTCCCAATGACAATGTTTTTACCTTTGCAGCAACAAACTACAAGGATGACACCTATTACACAGTGCTGGAACCTGCCTTTTGACAGAGAAGTCTCTGAGAGGACGTACAAGAACTACCAGTAGTTAATTGGTTTTGGTTCTTCTCTGATAATGGCAAATGGGGAAAAAAAAAATATTCAGCATAATACCTCAGATAAGAAAAGCTTCTGGTTTTGTGCCTGTACCCATATTTTTCCCCGAGAACAAACAGGAATTGTATGCTTTTCTTTACTTGAGTCATACTGTGTTTCAAATATGGATGATATATCTGTTCCCTTTTTGGTTCTTCTGACATATTTGGTTATATATGTAAGAATAAAAGTAAGGTGCTTCATGGAGTCTGGGAGAGTAGAAATTGTACAATGCTTTGCAGAGATAACCCATTATCTTCATCAACTGCTATCCAAATGGAGAGCAGTAAATCTTAATCTGTTTTCAAGGAGTCACACACTGCACTTTTTTTATGGCAGTTGTGAGATGTATCTGATTCAGTGACACTGTTATTAAAGACAGTAGGAAATAGCACAAATGTGTCTCTCAGCAGACCTCCTGTCAGATGGCACGATGGAGGCATGTTGCCCAGACATGTTTTTGGCAAGAGACAAAACCAAATGGAAAAGGAGAGTTTACAGCTCTGAGATGGAGAACAGGCATGGAGGAGCTGCAGCACTGCTGGACACCCTGCGGGATTAGCTGCCAGTGGTGACTTTGGCATGTATTGTGCTCTGCAGGCAGGGATAGATACAGGAGTCCTGCTGGGATGAATGCCACTGCCTGGCTCCCAGTGGATGTGCTCATCTCCCTAGGAGCCTTCCATGGCCAATCACCAGGAGCTGCTTCCCAGGCAGGCTGAGAGAAGAGCTGAGCAAGGTGTTTCCTGGTCCCCGAGGTCAGCATCAAAGTCATTAAGTCACATGCCCTGTGGTGCCTGACTGCTTATGCAGGGAAGGCTGGTGCTGGTGCCCTACCCCACCTTGTTAATGTAGTTCCTCTTCCAGCCTTTCAGATCCTGCCAGCACGTGGAGCCTCTGGCCACTACTCACAACCTTGCTCCTCACTTTCTGCCCCTACCCAGGACTTGCATGGCCAATGCCACCTGCCCTGATCCTGACCCATAGGAGGGTTTGTGAGGGGAGTCAGTATCCCTGACCTCACTCACCTCAATCGATGTGTTTGGAACCAAGGCTGTGCTATGCCCAGACTGGGACAAACAGGGGGCAGGAGGAGAGCAGAGTCCCTGCTGATCTCAGCAGCATTCCCAGATATAAACTACTTTTAAGGGAAGCAGCATCTTACTGATTCCAGTGACAAACAAGTACAAACAAGACTTTAAAAAGTTTTGGTGAGATGATAGGGAGCTGTGACAGGGACCAGGACAGAATCTAGACCTTTTCTCTTTTGTAGTCCTCTGGATTTTTCTGTTTAATTTTAACTACAGTGGAAGTGAACTATTGAGAAGAGAGGGCAGAGCTACAAATGCAAAGCACTCTTTGGGCTATGGTGTTAGAAAAGCTTATGTAGAAAAAGCACATCTTTAACCTGAGCAAGCAGGTTCACAGCTCCCTGGAGTTTGTTGGGGCAGCTTCTGCTGAACACGAATTCATCTAATGATGCCATATGTCCAAACTCACAAAGGTTGCATTCCCTCTCTCCATCCAAGGCTTTGTCCTTGTGGGTAGCCAGCACCCTGCTTGGGTGTCCCCGTGGCTGCTGATGAGCCAAAAGTGTCATGTGCCCCGCCCACATGAGCTGTGCTGGGCTGCCTGCTCTGCTGTCCCTCCTCTGAAAGATCCCAGTGTCCCTTCTCTAGGCGATCCCGCTGTTCCTCCTCTGGGAAATCCCTCTGTCCCTCCTCTGGGAGATGCTGGAGTCCCACACCGTGCAGCCCAGACTGCACACAGAGCCAGCCAGGTGCTTGCACAGCAGTTCACACCAGCTCCAGCTCATTCACAGGGCCCAAGACAGAGAGGAATGTAGTGATGGAGAGAGGGAGAGCATCCGATTGTATCTGCTGTGAGGTGTCAGGTTGAGTACAGGCTTCTGCTGTCAGTATTTTCCTTCTAATGATCTGTAAAGCACCACCAATGTGACATACAAACACAGAACACAAACAGCCCTGAAACCTGTACTCAGAGCAGCCCCTGTGGTCCCTGTCAGGTGATGCTCTCCACAGAGTATTTCTCCAAGCGTAGGAGCTGCCACTTTGTCAAGGTCATCAATACATATTCCTGTAATCTTTGTTTCATTTGGGTTTTGACTATAAATAAATGATGCTTTCTCAGTAGGAGGGAGTTTCAATCAAACCCACAAGAGTCTGCGCAAGGCAGAGCCCCAGGCTAGAAGTCCCAGAGCACTAATGGTTGGCGCCCAAGCCCCTGGGCACTGCCCCACATTACATAGCGCCTGCCCAGCCAGGATTCCTTCAAAGAAGGAGGCCATGCTGGGAATGAACGGTGAATAAAAACATGTGACCCTCAGCATATTGAACTATTGCATTAAATGAACAGGTGCCCTCTTGAGAACATATTGGTCCATCAGTGCTTTCTCCCCATGACTTGTCTAGAAGAGTGGACAATGGTCTGCAGTGAGTCTCGTGCCATGAGCTTCTACATCCTCTGGCTCTCCTGCTACAGGAGCATCAGGCTTGATCCTGGTATTCCCAGGGCTCTCCTCGTCCCTGAAAATGTCCCTTCCCCACCATTTTCTCCATGACCCTCATGAAGGGGCTCAGTAAACACTCTGTGGCTGGACCAAGTGAGAGATTTTCTTCCATTTTCTTTTCTTATGGCTCCTTTATCTAGTATTTGTTCTGAAAGTCTCTGCTTATATACACACAGTATATTTGATATATAGCATTCGTTTTCACTTTTTTTTGCTTTACTGTGACAAGAGCACTCTAGCTGAGTCATCAGGCAGGGGTCTGTCTGCTCACAGGAATAAGTAGTAACAATATGATTTTTTGGCAAAAGAGTGCACAGGGGTTTCAGCTCTCAAATTCACCAGTTCTTTACTCATTCCCTCTCTGTGATAAAATTTCTTTCTGAGAAATACATTGAAAGAACAGTTTTTCACAGTTCCTCACACACACTAGAAGACTGACAAGAGAATATTTATGAATTTCTCTTCCATCAGCATTTTCATGTTTATGACAGCTCAGTGTATTAACATAAGGCTTCTGATTACAGTTTTTGTATTTTCTTACACAAGGAAGTGTGTTCTGAAAACATACTGCAGTTACAGGCATACTATTCAAATGTGCCCAGTGTGTGTTAGAGAGAATGGAGAAAACTGGTGAAGAAAAATTAAGATAAGATAAAAGTAAGATAAAAGTGCTGGTAAATGCTGGAACCCATTCGCCACCATTTCAGATGTGCTGTGATGGATGTTACATACTGAAATTAATGATCCATAGGATCATAAGAATTCTCTCCAGACGATTAACAACGAGCAAAACTGCCACCAGCTCTGGAATGGAGATGTTTGCGCACAGGTCTGGGCTGGACACCCATGTAGATTTGCCTGGGTTTGCTTTACTCTGAGTATACAGTAGCAACCTTTTCTTCCATACCTGCACGGGGAAGAAAAGAAAACCAGAAATGGGAAAGAAATTAACACAAACAATTCTGTACCTCAGCAAAATAAAATATGATTCTGAAATCTAGCCAAGGGTTTCAAAAGAGTGTGAAATGTGTAGTCTGCACCTTGATAATGCAATTTATTTGCAGTATTGCCTATAAAAGACAGTCTCACTTGATGAACCATCATCCATATGTTGTCTGCAGAGTTCCACCATCAGAGAGGATATGCATAATGCAAGATCCCAGGGAGACATCTCTCTGTTCATTCTTGCATTTTGTTAAGAACATGGATTTTAAGACCAAAAAGGACCATTAAATCATTTTGTGTGATATACTGAGTAACTTAAGCTAGAGAAATTAATTTCTGATACGTGCATTATTCCAGTACCTTGTCCACTGAAGTGCTGTTTTCTGATCTTGTTTTGCAGCCTTCTATGGTGCAAATCTATCATTTCCCTCAGAGTCACTGCCAGAGGTTAATATTCATCACTGTTAACAGCCAGGGCCCTTTGCCACTCTTGAATGTCGTTAGCAATTTCATTGTGCCTTTTGCTTTCATTTCAGAGTCTTTACTTCTGTTCTCCTGCCCCCACAGCTGTGGTGTCTTCCTTTTCTTTGAGTAAATGTCCATGTCTATGGCAGCTGTGGGTTTAATTTTATTGAGCCGTGCTGTTTCCTGATCCCATGTGCAACCAGGAATACGCAGGTGTGAACATTGCAATTTGCACGTACAGCTGAATGAACCGGGTAGCCTTTACCCCCAGCTCAGTCCAGTGCTCCCACAGTTACCCCTTTATCCCAGCCAGCTGGGTCATTTCTAGTGCAGCCTCCACATGGGTCTGAACTGGCCCCAAGCTGGCCTTTTCCCCATACTGGTTTGTGAGAGCTGTATTCGTTAAGACCACCAAGGTCTGCTTCCCTCTTGTCCATGAAGCATCAAAATCACAGAATGGTGGAGGTTGGAACAGACCTCTGGAGGTCACTGCTCCAGCCCCATTGCTATGGGAGGGTCACCCAGAGCAGTTTGCTCAGGGCTGTGTTCAGTCAGCTGTTGAATTACCTCCAAAGACGGAGACCCCACAACCTCTCTGGGCAACATGTGCCAGTGACTGACCATCCTGATGGTAAAAAACCCAAATATTAAGCACAAAACAGGACTTGTGCCAGTTGATAGTTTTTATTCATGTGGTTGCAGCCACAGCTGAGTCTAGTTGGTAGTGCCAGGGGAGAGCACTCACCTGAGGCAGGGACAGAAAATGCAATGGGCAACAAGTGGTCAGGAACATGGGGAAGGTCCAACATTTTACTCCATCAGATTATTTGGACCTGTAGGAGCCATCCCCCAATCTTTTCCTGACAGGTTTCACACCAGTTACACTCTCTTGCTGATATTGTGATATCACACAAATATCTGTGTGATATTTGAAATGCACACAGATAAAGCTGACCCAGTAGTTCGAAAATTCCACTTATCTTCTACACCTGTCCTATAAATGTTCTAAAGATCTGTTCTGAGAATCAGCGATGTTAAAGAAATTCCTGTTTCAGACTTGGAAATTGCTTTCTTGCCTGACAAAAAGTGTTTGGTAAGATGAATTATTGGAACTCAGTCTGTTGGAAAAGAGACATCTTTGCTGATAGAGACAAGCCAGATTGCTTCACAAAAAACAGTTCCACCTTGTTAGAATTCTGTGAAGAAAAATCCCTGTTCTTACAGTGACAACTTTCACTACAAAGAGTTCCTTTTTTATCTGCTGGTTTTTTTCTTTACTGTGTAAACCAGCACCTCATCCAGTGTGCCTGCCCTGGAGTGCTGCTATGCAATTTGTGGAAAGTGATGTTCACAGATTTAAAAAAAAACAAAAACAAAACAACAAACAACCAAACCAACCAACCAACAAACCCTCATTGCACTTCTGCTATGCAAAACCTGTAGCTTATACAGGGCCCTAAACCAGCTGCCAGGAAGACCATCACCCTTTGTTCACTTTGCTGTTTTTTGTTTAATAACCACATGGATGAGCGTGTGTAGAGTCTCTCCCATTCCCTGGCACCTTCCGTTGGCCAGCAGTGCCGTTGCCACCCACAGGAGGGACATTCTGTCTGTCTCTGTATCTCTGGCTGGAGGAGATGTTCAACTGATCTCCAGGCAGACTTCCTCCATGCAAGCCCTCCATGCTCACAGGTATTCCAGTTTTCCCCAGGAAAGCTCTTTTAGTCTCTCCTCACAGGCACTGTCTCAGTGTTCCACCTCAGCTCTGGCAAACAGCCACAGTGCCAGTCTAGAGTGCAAATTCTTGTCACTACAAACAGGGATGATCCAAGAGGAAATAAACTCAAGTAGTGCCAGAAGAAGTTCAGGTTGGATATTGGGGAAAATTTCTTAATGGAAGAAAGGTTGCCCAATCCCGACACAGGCTGCCCAGGGCAGTGGGGGAGTACCTGTCTCTGGAGGGATTTTAAATCCGTGTGGGTGTGACACTTGGGGAAATGGGTTAGTGGTGACCTTGGCAGTGCTGGGGAATGGTTAGACTCAATGATCTTAGAGGGCTTTTCCAATCTAAACAATTCTGCGGTTCTGTAAGTCACCTGCATCCTGATCTACTTTGCTCTTGAAGCTTCATTAGCCATTGCCGGTGGCCTCTCCTCCTCCAGCACACCATGCACTTTGGAGGGCAACATCAATGAACTGGACAGAGCCAGGAGGAACATGCAGACACTCTGGGTTTCTCACACACAGCCCCTGGATGAGTCCTGGTGTAAGGTGATTGTGGGAAATACCCCTCCTTGGTTTGCTGCCTCTCCTGCACTTTGCTGTGAAGGCCCATAAGTGACAGGGAGGTACTCTGGCTGCAGTGGCCTTTGCTGTTGCCGTCTATGAAGGGACTAATGTCACTCAACTCACCCTCAGCTATCTCCCATGAAGGATAATGGAGAGCTTCATTAGATCAGTTAAAATCACTGTCCAAACTACCAGCAATGTTACAGATCTGCCCAGCAGTAGATGAAGTGCAAAAGCAATTAGGGAAGCCTGGTAGAGGCATTTTATCTTATCTGCGCAGCCAGGAAGGAGCAGTGACACACTCACCTGTGACAGCACACTGGTGCCTGTCGCTGTGGCACAGTGTGTGCCTGGCTCCTCACACGGAAATTCTGGCTGGCGTTGAAGCAATGCTTAGGCTGACCTGCTGCTGGCAGAGACGTTTGTTCAGTAGTGAAATGTTTCTCTCAGCTTGCAGTTTCACAGAGGTGGCTGAGCGCCAGCGTCCATGGTGCTGATGCTGAGCAGTGTTCATGATGGAGTGCCCATTTCTGGGGATTTGTGGCTCAACCCACTCATGTAGTTCACGCTCTTTCTCATTCCTTTTCTCTTTTAACTTGGCATGGAGAAGTATTTAGCAGTGCAGAGGCTGGTACCACCAAGGAGCAGAGGCCCCTGTGCCTCTCCAGCCACTGGCAGAATCTCAGAGACAGGAAACGTTGGCTCAGCCCCTGAAACAAAGCAGGAATTCCCAAGTGTCCTCCAGCACTGTTCCCACACATCTCCAAATGCTCGAGGACCTACACAGTGGATAATGTCCCCCATTGATCCAGGGTCTGTGACTGTCCCACTGTCTGCCCTTCAGCCACAGCAGGTCTCAGGAAGAGCCTGGTGCTCAGCAAAGGGGTCAGTGCCCACTCTGAGACAGGACAGGACAGCACCGATGATACAGTTGGAGTTGTACAGGCTCAGGATGTGATTTGCAATGAGAACATTGCCTGGATATGCAGTTTTTATTTGTCTCCATCCAGTATTATGCATCTGTTCTTATGACTATTCTCTTGGTTTGAACAGACATAGAAAACATCTAAGATCGTGTCTACCAAGACAGCAAAGTGACTCTAAGACTTCTTTAACTTACCTAGTGTGCCATTCATGATGCTTACATGCTGCAAGGGCCAGGCGGAGCCCAGGCTAGGTTGGCACACATACCTATGGAGCACACACGCTCAGGGATGTCTGTTAAGACACAGGAGCTGGAATACCTGAAAGCCAAATTCTGGCCACTAGGGTTTGGCAGATTTTCTAGCCAGGCAATCAAAGCAGGCTCCAAGATGACTTTCCAAACTGCTCCAGTAAAAAAAACCCTGCCCAGAATATAATATATGTAATATATATGTACACAGGTAAGGATGCTTTTAGGGCAAATGAATAAACAGAGACCCAGATGGATTTGCAGAGAGTTTGTAGTAAACTAAAGACAGAGATGGGTTCCAGGGTTCTTTAGCTTTCAGAGATAAAAACTGCTGCTGAGATATCAAGACTGACACAAAAGAGAGAGAGGAAAAAAAATATTTTGAATGTTTCTACTTAATAATTTCTATATTATTTTTCACTTAGTAGTTCAAAGTTGTTAAAAATAGATATATTTCAATATTTTGTAACACCTCAACTTACCTCACCACTGCCAGCTCTGCAGGTCCCTAAATGAAAATAAGCTTCATAATTCTAACTAGACAATCATAAAAAATCATAATAAGGAACACACTAGGAATGTCAGGTATTGAAATGGCCTTTAGCGTTTTTCTAATTTTTCACTGGATCTACCACAATTGAATATTTTTTATTCTATGACTGCAGGTCTGAAAAACATGGCCACTGCACGTGTATGCATACATATACAAGGAATCTTAAGGGAATGAATTCAAGCAATGAAAAATTCCTCTCTCTCAGTCCTGCAGATCCGTAGATAAATCTTTCCAGAAGAAAGCCGTGCTGACAGCTGAAATCTTACTAATAATTTCTCCGGAGCACTATTTATCTGGAGTCATAAAGGCTAGACCCTCCTTCTGTTAGTCATTAATAAAAGGCTCCCATGCGTTAGTGCATCAGAGGGAGGCTTCCCCTCATCCCTGGACTTTTCTGTGAAGACTGGAAGAAGTGGCTGAGCAAGTGCTGGTGTGGCTGAGGAAAGATGAAAGGTGGGATGTGGAGGAGGTGAAGCCGCTCACTTGTGTCCTCTTGGCACTCTGCCCATGCGCAGGTGGTGCCAGCCAGGCCAGGGCTCCCATGTCAGATGGAGTGAGCTCTCAGGCAGCCCCAAAGGCTGGATCTCTTGTGGCCTCACCCCTGTGGGGAACTCAGCTCAGCCCACTCAGCCACTGCCCACAGTGGAATGGGGAACAGGTGCATGATGGGCTGTAGTTTTCTGTATGGATGTGTCCTGTGGCCCCTCCTGGATTTGTCCAAACCCTGAGTTTGCCACTAGATCTCAGCTTTGAGTTTAGTATTTTTTCAGGGAAATAATTACCAGAGCAATAAAATACAAGTCTGAGTCTATCTTAAAACTACACACTTTTATGTGTAATCATTTTGACCTGTCTTCCTGATTAAAAAAAAGGTTTATCTGAAAGTCCTGAAGGCACTAAAGCTGTTGTGAGGAGGCATGCTGAGCACACTGGTCAGTGAGATAAATGAACCTAGTCAGGCTATGAATAGCACCAAAAGAATGTTATTAAATCACTGCTTGGGGAATCAGGCTTCTGCTTAGCTTTCTATTTTTTTCTCTCTTTCTGATTTCCCTGCCAAGAGAACCAGAGGCAGATCTTTGCAAATGTTTTCCTGCAATTTTCTCTTTAAAAAGCGACTGTGTTTACACAGTTGGGATATCATATGTGGCAGATTGGTTGGGGGTGCATAAATGCGTTGTAACCCATATAACAAACAAAAAAAACACAAAACCCACTCAGTCTATTTTTGTCTGGTTTCTTCCCATGCCCTTGGACTCTGATAAATATATTTTGCTCAGTCCTCAGCACAGTAACTTCTTGGAGTAGACACTCAACCATTGTCTGTCTGGGATTTTTTCAGCAACTTCTCTTGCTTTTACTTTTGTTATATGATGCTCTCCAGAAGCCACATTTTTATGTCTTCTCAGAAATCCAGTTGTCCTGCAATAGGAAACCTTTCCCTAAAACAAGTACTTGTTTCAGCTGGATACTTTATTATCCATTCTCAGACATTTGTTCTCTTTATACAAATGGAGGCAACAAATGAAATGAAACCGTGAAGCTGACAAATACCAGCCATCAGAGTGCAGACTAAGAGCACCACAACAACTTATTTTTTACAATGAGTGCTGAGATAATGCAGTTAATTTAAAACAAATTGTGGGAAAAGTGCTTTGTATCATCTCTTTTCTGACCTTAACCTATGGGCAGAGAAACAGCCAGAGGCTGTGCACATTCTCCTGTCACTACAGAAAAGTCCTAAGTGTTCTGGTTTCTTTTGGAGCCAGGCTCTCCTCCATGGTGCCCAGCTATAAGACAAGAGGTAATGGGCAGAAACCGATGCCCAGGAAGCTCCACCTGAACTTAAGGAAGAAATTCTTTCCTGTACAGTGACCAAGCACTGGAAGAGTTTGCCCAGAGAGGGTGTAGAATCTCCCTCACTGGAGATATTCCAGAATAGTCTGGACACACTCCTGTGTCACGTGCTCTGGGATGATCCTGGTTGAGCAGGGAGGTTGGACCAGATGAGCCACTGTATTCCATTCCAGCCTGACCCATCCTGGGATTCTGTGATCCTGTGAATTCCATGGGGGGATTCAAAAACAAAGTTCCCTGCTCAGACACTGACCACTGTTCCATAACCTTCACTCACCACCACTCCCATGTCCCCATGGCTGTTGTCCTTGCTGTGCCACAGAGACCTTGAGGAGGGGGACTCAGCACCCTCTGAAAATTACCACCATTGCCTTCAACCTCCTTGTTTCCTGGATAGGCAGTGCATTGGTTCTTTTCTTCTACAATATCCCCATCTTCCTTCCTTCTAGTGGGGCTTGGGTTGATTTGCCATGGTTTGTGAACTTATGAGAACAATATGCATTTTAACTGCCTTGGGCATTAATGGGTTATAAGAATAATCCTTCTATGATGCTGGAAAGCCAAAGCCTGCAGGGCTGGCAGAGGGGCTGATGGCAGCTCTACCTTGCAAACACATCTCTGAGCCAAAGATCCTTTGCTGTAACACAAAACATACCGAGAGGAGATGTGCCCTGGGTTTGTATAAAGCTCTCTTTCCTCTGAAATCAAGTTGTGTTCTTTATTCCTTCCATCAATATATTTGGTAGCATCAAAAGTTGTTAAAGGTGAAGCAGAATTTCAGTCACTGAGAGAGATAAGCCACCTTTTTCAGATCTGTTCAGACCAGGAAACAGTGGATGACACCCGCTTCAAACTCATGTCATAGAGCCAAGCAGAGTGAAAGCCCCTGTATCTCCAGCACGATGTGGATGCGGAACAAAAGCTAAGTCTCCAACTGCTTGCAGCTGCTTCTGAGCATACCTTTCAAGTGAAAACAACTGTTCAAAAAACCTTGATGAGAAACAAAGTGAACAGCTACATGAATAACAAATTACACCACACTGAGTGTTACAAGTCTTCTAGATGGAGCCATTTGTTCTTGGAACCCATATATTTATGCTTCCAATGTGACTTTCTACATTCCTGCAACTAGAGCCGATATTAAACACGGTCATGCATGTATGTGTTACTGCATTTTTCTTGCAGCTTTTTTTAACTGCTGGGTTTATACAACAGCTTTCATGCTAGGATACAAACAGGAAGGTTCTTCAGTCATACTCATGTGACCATAGATCACTGGATGCGACAGAAAGCAATGCAAAGAGTAAAAAGATTTTTTCCCTCTGTTGAACAGAAAAATATTTGTGTCTTCCTGCTAGACAATTATTAGCTGTTCAGCAAGAAAGATATGGCCCTGAGAAGACTCCTCTTTTCTTCCTTACTTCACTCAAAGTTTTCAAACGGCCTGAACTGAGTGAGTGATGCTCTTTCCTCTCCAAGTACTATGGGAGCACTGAATTGTGATTCATTATCCTGTCCTCAGGGGCTCAGGAGACAGCAACACATATTCCTGTGTTACAAGAGATCACACGCTAATTAACAGCATTATAAATTTATGAACCAATTATCATATTTGCACAGGACAAGTGCATCCTACTTGTAATTATAATTTAACGTCTCACTTGAATAAGCTGTGATTGAAGAAAAGCCCAGTGCACCCTATTAGCATTTTGCAAGCAGAAGTCGAGACATTCGGCCGAGTGTGCTCTGCAGCTTCCTTCCCTAGCACCATCCATAGGATTAGCAGGATTATGTCCTCATCTGTGCAGCAAAGGGCTGACTTGCCTTGACTCAATAAACACTTCTCACTTCTTCTGCTTCTTCCAGAACATCCTCCCCCAGCCTCTCCCTGCATGGCTCAGAACAGGAGGGAAAGTCAATTATGCCCTCCAAGGCCTGGTACTTGGAAAATAAACACCAGGCACCCAGGTACCATAAACTTGGCAGTTTGAAATTACCGACTCTTTGCTAGCAGTGCAGTGTCTCCCTCAATCTCTCCCTCTCTCTCTCTCTCTCTCTTTACCAGCCATACAGAGACAGGAGGAAAATTAAAGTAGAGGTGAGTCTTTGCTTTAATGTCTTTTGTGTAAAAGGAAAACAAGATGCCTCTCAGAGCATGTAGCAGCTCAGGTGTGTGACTTCTCCTTCTGTGAGGGTAAGCACAAACCGGTGTCTCTCACCCCTCCCCCGAGTGGGTGGTCCCTCCCTCCATGTCTCACACATCTCCACATCACTTCTGTGTGCTCCACCAAAACACATTTCTTAATAGTTTCAGCCTCTGTTTGCAGTTCTTTTCATCAACACACCAATCCAAAATATTTTCTCTTCCCACAGTGTTGTTCTGTATGTGTAACTTCCACAGCTACCTTCACTACCCATATACAAGGAGTACAGAAGAAAAAAATATTTTTAGTACTCCTTTAAAACAGCCAGAAATGACTCATTCGAACTGATAGTGTCATGGGAAAGACTGGCCCACACACCTGTCTGGAAAATTCATGGGTACCTGAGAACAAGAAATCATAATATTTGGCTCTGGAATTTATAAAATTTGCTTCTTCTACTACTCCTTCTGCTGAAATGTATTGTTACATTTTTGTCAATTCCTGGATAAGGAAAGGAGCAACACTTTAATCTTCTCTGAGGCAGACTGTATATTTTAAAAGCTCTATAAACATGAGTTTTCCAAAGCACAGTCCTTGTTCCTGCAGGCATTAACATTGCAAACCAAGTAATAAGACTTCAAGCACTAATCAAAATATTCAGAATTGCAAGTTGGTAACAAACAACCCGAAGCCTAAATAGCTCTTAGCAGTAAAAATAAATCCAGCCTTGTCTGGGATCTCCATGGACTTTTGTACCTCATGAACCATAAATATATTTCCATTTCAGCTTTCAAATTAGTTGCTGTTTAGGCTACCTCAACATCTGTGGGAAAACTGTCCCTGGCACAGGAAGCAAAGAGCTTTGCAGAGATTCTGGTTAGTGAGGTCAAGCAGTACCCTCAGAGGAGACCTGCTTCCAAAAACAGCCCTGTCAGTTTTCCTGGTTTATTACTAAAGTGCTTTTAGTTGAATCCAAGGAATCTGCTCTGCCAGTGGAGTTAAATCCACTCTGGCAGCAGCGGCCGCTGGCTCCAGGCATCCACTCTGGCAGCAGCGGCCGCTGGCTCCAGGCATGTGGTGGCCAAGGCCACTGGTCAGCCTATGCCAAATGCAGGGGCTGCCATGTCCAGAGTAAAATTACTAGAAATTTTCATTAGAATAATCTCTTCTAGTCTCTTTTGGACTGCATTTAAAGTTTCTCAGACTGTACCCAATGACGTGCATGAACATCACATATCATGAGCTGCGCAGTGTTGCTCACAACTTGGGGCAAGAGCGGGCTGGTGACACACTGATGTTTGCTGACAAGCCAAAATGCATCCTGGAGAAAAACACCATTGTTTCCTTCACAAATGAAAGCAGGCGTCCCTAAAGCTATAGACACTCTCTGAAATGCCTGTTTAAAGTAATCGGTGAATAGGAATACTTTCTACTAGCTTTGGGTAGCAGAATGTTTAAAGGCGTCATCTAAACACCTGACTACTTTATCTGGGACCCGGGGACAGGGTGTGTTTAAGGCAGATATTAATGCCTATCTCCCTACTACTGACCCAGACAATTACGTGCGCTCATAGGGCTGTGTTGGGAGCCCTCTGAACACCCTGTTTGAGTATGCTGCTACGAGGAAGCACCAAAGGGTCCCTGGAGAGATGGGCCTTCAGCTGGTCTTTGTGGGGATGCAAGTGAGGTCACTGGTACAGAAATTTCTCTGCCCTGGCTATTCTGCAGCAGGGTTTTGAACTTTAAGTCCAATTTATTTGACCAGTACAGTGGTAGAAACAGTTGGAGCTGGGTGCCTCCAGGGAGAGACCCCAAACAAAGGAATCCCTGGTCCTTTATACCCTGACAGTCCATGCACCTGATTTTCACCACTCCTCACACACCCTGCACACACCTCTTTGTCCAAAGGTGATTTTTGGTCTGGGGTCTTCTAGCACCTTACTGGATTCTTCCTCTGTCTCACAGTGGGTTAGTAGCTGACTTTATGTTGTGGGTTCCTTATCTCCCAGTTTGCACTGGCCTCAGGGCTGCCTTTTACATAACTAAGCAAGAGCTCAAGAAAAGTTCAGTCTAAGATAAGATAACTTCAGTCTAAGGCTTTAGTTCAGTTTTAGTTACTCGTATTAAGCAAACTTGCTCAGACAAAAGATACCGTTAGCAGAATTCAGCTGGCTACAATTTATCTACAGGATTCACTTAGGAGCCCATTTGACATGTTCATGTATCATAGCGCATCTCGAACCTTCGTCTCTCCCCCACACCCCCTCCTCCCCCTGACCCGCACAGCTCAGTACAGGGCAAGATGAGCAGCTCTCCAGAGCGACACTGCAGAAAGTGGCAATCAAGTGAGCAATTAACATTACTGGTCTCCAGTTCAGTTTAGTATGAGAAGAGATCTTCTGGTTTCTGGTTTCATTCCTGCTGGGGCCAATAAGATGATACGGAGACAAAGTAGAAAATATGCACATCTAAAGTGGAAAGGAATTAATTCATGAGACTGATAAAACAGAATCTTAACAAACATTTCAGGAAAATACTTAAATCCATTTTATTCCCTTTCTGTATAAGAAAGACAAAGAATTTGAGGTACCAGTTTGAATTCATTTTGAGTCAATTCACATGCAGAAAATGTACTTTGGCTTTGCACAAAGGGAGGCAGTTAACGAATGTAACCCCATAGCCATAAAGTATCAGTTGCATAGTTAGCACAATAACCTCAGATCAGTAACCTTCATTATCTGTACCGCGCACTCAATCCTGTTCAATTAGGCATAGATAAATAAATGGAAAAGAGATGACATTATTCATCAGTTAAAACAATAAATTAAGCAAACCAATAATAATCACCAGTTAGAGCCAATATCTCTTGCAGTAGTCACACATTTCCATTGTTTTGCTGACAGGATGCTTAGGTTTCCTCTTTGCTTCCCTGTGTGGTACCAATGCTGTACCCACAAGACACCAGGTCCATTTTTCCTGTGGTCTTCCCAGTGTTACCAGTACTTTGTTCCACATTCTAGCTGGGTACACATTTTCTATCAGTGGCTCTAAATTTATTCAGAGTCTTGGATGTAGGTTTATTTAGCTCTCTGAGCAAAAGTGATAGATTTTACTTCCTTCTGGTATTTTGCCTGTTAGTAAACACATTTTCTTCCATTTCTCTCTATTTCTGCTCAGCTTTGGTCAATTTTTCCCTTTGGTTAAGTACAAAATTTATCATTGTATTTAATTTCTCATTCACTTTGCCAGAGAATCCTGTGGTTTAAAAAAGTTGAAACTATGTTCATTTGTGATTATGTGCTACTCTGCTCTCTGTTTCAGCAAGCTAAACATTTTCAGCAGGCTTTTGGAAGTAGCATATTTTTTTTAGACTTTTTTTTGTTCATCTGCACACCTTTTGTTTCATTGACTGTGCCAGTAACTTTACCTCCTGTTATCTTCAGCAATATTACCACTCAGGATTTGGACTTTTTTGTGCAACTCCATTATCATCATTACCCTGCTTTTCCAGTCCCCTCTTTGTATTTGCTCTGGCTGGCTTGCAGCAGCCCCACTGCGGTCCTTTGAAGCCTTGGAACAGAGCACACTTCTTTACTCTCTCAGTCACAAATGTCCTTCCTGGCTACTGCTGTCCACTGCTCTCTCTTGAATAAAGAAGCCACTAGAGTTGGGGCAGAACTGATTGTACAATAAAAAATAGTAATGAAAAAACAACAAAGTATTATTTTCTCAAAGAATATTGGGGTTGTGACTAGGTATTTGGTAGAATTTTGTCTCTCTTATTCAAGTAGCGTCCTTCAAAACAGTTTATTTCCAAGAAATTTACCAGAGTTGTTGTTTTGCTGTCTTTTGGGGGGAAATCCACACCCAGACACACACAACCATGCATGGACACACCCACACTCACTGCCCTCACCACAGACACTTAAAGCAGTGGTCCATGAAGTGACTTCTGCTTTCAGAAGCACCCATGTCCCTGGCACAGAGAGGGACCATGTGAGGGCTCCTCCATTGACACATGTGACATCTGTAGAGGGGAACCCCAGGGACAGAGCTCTGAGAAAAGGGAGGCAGAACATTTCCTGAATCTGATTACTTGCCAGGAAGGACATCCCTCACCAGTAGATACTTCAAACACATGAAAGAAAAATACCTTTCTGAGAAACAGCTAGATAAAGAAATGGGAAATACAGTGCTTTTGAACATAAGTGCACTTACATGGATAATCAGATTGCAGAGATAGCAGGCTAGACACTTGCTTTATGGCATCTCTATTTCTTTCCTGGCACAGATATAAAGATTTTCACAGCTCTTTTCAAAACAGAAAATGTGAGCTGGATGCTCTCAGTAATCTAATTGCTTGCTCATATAATCACATTGTAAAGAAAACAGTAATGCTGTAAAAGCAGGAGAGAAGAAAAAAAATTCCAGACCAGCTTCGCTCTCTGTCCCACTGCTCAAAGCATAAATGTTGTGCTTTTTAAGTGTACAAATAAATGAAGGAATAAATCTTGCACATCCTTTAGAAGATATATTTGTTGTACATCATTAACTACACGTGTCTCACCAAAAGTGTGTTATGTGATCTGGAGCACACATTGAAGTGATTTCCATGCGATGTCACAGCCTGGTGCCCACCCAGTATTTGACACTGCACATCTCTGAGAAGAAACGAGATTTCAGCGCTGGAGGCTGAGTCCCCTCTTGACTTTGGGGTAGTGCAGTAAGCAGTGCCGGTGTGCGGAGCAGAGCTGCCCAGCTCTGACTTGCACCCTGCTGCAAGGTCCCAGCATGGATGAGCCAGAGACTGGACTAAAGCTGAGAGAAAGACAGCTGCCAGAGGGCGTTTTTGGGTTTGCCTTTCTGAAATCCTATGTCTGTATTTACTTGTTCTTTTATAAAATAGGCAGGAGGTTTAGGCATTACCACAGTGCAAAACACTTAATTTACATATAACAGAAATGGCCTGTGTAATTTTGCAAAAAAGAAGAGGATATTTTAAAATGCTTTGATCTGTCCTTCAGTATTTCAGTATCTCTTCTACACAAGCCTACAGGGAAGTTAAAGGCAATAATATTACAAGCTGTCTCTTCACAGGAGTCTATGAGTTTATTCTTAATTCCTTAGGAGTTTTTCAAGGCTGTTAGCCTCAGTTTAGATACTTCAAGCATTTCCTTTCTCCTGCCTCTAAGACCACTGAATGTATTGTTTGAAACACCAGCCTTAATTCCTTCCCTACCACAGCACTGACCTACTGGCTTTATTCCTCTCAGTTTGCTTCTCCCATATTTTCTATCAACTGCTTCCAAACTAAAATGGCACTTTCTAGTCCATTTCCCTCTTTCATCTTTAAGTACCTGTATGCTGCTAGCTCAGGGATGCAACTTCCAGTGTCTCACCCTTGATATGTGACCACTCTGCTTGGACCTCATTTAGTCCCAAACACAATGATTTACAATGATTTGTAACACCATAAATTGCAAATAAAAACAAGTGATTAATGCATCAGTTTTTGAATCTGCTAATTCTAAATGAGCTGTTTTTCTGCTATGTAGTCCCATACTCTTACAGAGAATTAGTCCTTGGCCATTTTTATCCCATGAGCTGTCTTTTCATATGACATTAAATTTTAAATTAATTGTACAGAAAGCTAAAGTTGGGGGGAAAAATTTTTTAAAATGTCTGATGACTTGACACTTCTCTTCCCTGGGTGGCTCTCTGCTCTGCTGAGAGGCTGGACTTTCCAGGCTTTGTCTGCACACAGGGGTCTGCAGGACCCCCACTCCCAGCAACCACAACCTAAATCCATCTGTTCTTCATCACCTGGTTATCACTTAGTACCCCCCTTAACCCCGATGTGGAAGCAACCCCCTAAACTGTGCTGAGCCCCCCATCCTTCTCTGGTGTCATTTTCTGCATGTTTGGTTCGCACCAGCCCGTTCACATCCTGTTCACACCGAGTGCAGCTTCCCGGCTGTAATTCCTTTTACTGGCTTTTATACAATATCTGCACAGCAAAGTGCTCACTGGAAACAGGGTAAAAAAGGGGCTGCCATGGCTTTTTTATCCTAAAAGTGAATGCAGAAGCCAGCTCCATTTGCTTTCACAGAAAGCATCTTCCTTCAGTGCATTGGACAATAAAGTTCAACCACTTCAAGTTCCACCTCTTCCCTTAAAGCAACTTCTCAGCCGAAGTAATTGTGTGAAAACATAAACAAACTGTTCCACTCCCTCAAGAAGCCATTAAACATGGCATGGTGAGTCAGGAATTTGCATATGGCTGATTGTTTAGTAAACAAACTGTCTCCTGAGAGGACTGTAATTAATCTTTTGCATCAAATCTGTTGATTAGTCTTTCTGGGAATAATGCTAGACAATACAAGCAGGTGTGAGTCATGATACCACTTTCTTTGAAATTTAGGATTAAATATGGCAATAAACAAAGTTTTAAGTGCATTTTTTAAGCTTTGGAATCTTTAGTAAGAGATTAATTCTACTTTTTACCTCAAAATTGAAGTTGATGTAACCGTAACCCTAACCCTAACCCTAACTCTTTGATAGTCTCTCTATTAGGAAAAAATTTTAAGAAATCTGAATTTAACTTCAGGTTGTTTAGCAACCTACAGGCTGTTGCATTTGTCAATGAGTGTAACACTGAAAGTGTAAAATGAGATGCATGTTTAGATGTACATTACAGCCTTTACCAGGTTAAAACTTTTTTTTTTTTTGCTATTATTACCAGCACAGCTCAAAGGTAGCTGACACGGACCCTGTGCACCAAGGGCTAGTGGAGACTGCCCACACACTATGGGGACCTCAGTGTCCCTCACCTGTCCCACATGCACCAGTGGCATCATGACACCTGTGGGCCTGAATCCAGAATTTCCCTCAGGGAGGTAATTCAGAAGAGGCAAACTGATAAACCCCTCAGTAGTGCAGGCTGAGACCAAGGTGTGCCTGTGGTCAGTCAGTTGAGCAGCTTTTATCAGAACAGGCAACTGTGGAGATGATCTTGGTCTCACAGGGTCACATCTGGGCTCCTGACATCCCTCTCACAAGGTCATATCTGGGCTGCTGAGATCCCTGTCACCACTGCAGCACCAGCCCATGCCACCCTCCAGCCAGCTGGGGACCCGCAGTGCTCTGAACACAGCAGAACAGCTCTCCTTGGCTTGAGCTGAGATCTGCACTGGACCTGGAATCACTCATGGTATTTGGCAAACTTATTGCTTTGCTTTGCTTTGTTAAGAGTATTTGTCAGTTTCTTTCTCTGGGTCAGTTATTTTCAGTGATAACCTGTCAAAGGACAAAATCAGGCAGATTATCATGCTCTTCCTTGCTTTAGGAGAGTCCTGCTGAATTTCTCTGAGTTCCCCAGAGCTGTATCTGGTGTGCATGGAGATCACCTCCCTGGCATCAGTGCTGTCCCATTTGGCAGATCCCAGCACCCTCCCTGCAGCAGCAGTGCCTGGATCCACACACTGTCCCAGTGGGGCTATGAGGTTTTTCACATAAGAACTCAAGACAAGCAAAGGTTTCATTTTTGAATAAAGCACCAGGAGAAGGGCCAATGTTTTCATGACATTTGGTTTATCAGCTGTTGATTTCCATCACACTCTTGTTCACTTCTGTTTCCCAGAGGCAAAGCACAGGACAGCTCTGAGACTCTGCAGAGGGAAAGGTGACAAAAACATAAGGTATTGCAACCAAAGTCTTCAAGTGGTTAAGAAAGTCTGGAAGATACCATGAAAAGGTTGCTATTTATAGAGACATAGCTGCCAGCTATCTTAGATTTTAGGCTGCAGATATTTATTACAAATTGTCAGGGTGGATATTTGTGAAAATAACAAAGTCACATCAAATCTACCAAAGTCATTTGTTAATTAATAAAATTTTTTTAAAAAGGCACTTGAATATTAGGTTAGGAAAGTAAAAAGGAAACAGTGGACTCAAAGCTTTATCATAGTGAAAATATACAGGAGCATTTCTTTTCTCCTGACAATATAGGACAGAAGGGTAAATGGCTGAGGAATAAGGTGTGTAAAACCACACCATGCATCTGTGTCAGAACTGTATATGATGCAAACAAAAAAGTCATATTGAAGTGAACTACAAAATTGCAGCGCAAGGAATCTATTTTCCCACAATAAGTCTATCACACCTTTCTAAAAGCAGGAGCTCACAGTGTCAGCAAAAGCATATACATTTTCCATGTCCCCAGAAAATCCCCAAGACAGCTCTTCTGTGCTCTGTAGTTCAGACAAAAGAACAATCAGATAACAATGCCAGGCTCAGACCAGGCAGTCCCTGGCAGCTCTGCAGGCACTCCAGGGGACGTTTCTGGGCCTTGTTGCCTCTGCAGGGCTGGTAAAACCCACCAACCCATGAGCAGCAGCATATCCTCAAGGGCAGATGTTCCCATAAGGCATGCAGGGATTAATTTATTGCTGTTTTGCATTCTGACCCAGCACATTGAAAGGATAGTAGACTGCAGCCCCACTGGGGCAGAACACAGAGCCATTACTGCAACTGTCAGTGCACTTACACCCATCCCCTGGTAGCACAGCCTGCCCTTTTGAGGGCCTAATGGCCAATTAGTGCTAATTACATAAATGAGGATTGCTATTTTAGACAGCCATCGGTGATGGAGTAATGGTAGGCAAGGTGCTTGCGCCAGTCTAGGTTCTGTTGGGGGCAGCAGCATAGTCAGCCACCCACGGGGCAGAATGGCCCTGCTCCACCAGTGCCACGGGGGAGCAGGGGCTGTGCCCGGGCACACAGACCCTTCGGGCCAAGACAGAAGGGATGCAGAAGACCCAGGTGTGCCCCGCTTTGGGTTTCCGTGGGTGTCACTGACCCCAGCAGCAGCCAACAGACATAGAAGGGATCCACCCATGCAGCAGGATGAGGGGATGGCAGGTGATCCTGGTCTGACCTGCTGCAAACTGCCCTCTGCAAAGCGGTGCCAGGTGCCATAGCTGGCCCTCGAGGCATTTCTCTGTTCCTGCTTTAATGCTTGTGGCTGCCACAGTTCATCGAGAGCCTTGCCAAGAGAAGTCCTGCACAGTCACGAGCACTGTGTGCGAAGAGGCTGCTTCTCCTCTACATTGCCCACAGAAAGAGGATTATATCATGAAGTTGTGCGCAATAAGATGTTACGGATTCAAGTTGCCTGTTCCATTCTCTTGGGGGACCAGAGAACAAGAATGATATGAGAAATCCTATGTGAACCATGGATACAGCAGAAAAGAAAAACAATCTGCTGCACCTCTGAGAAATACAGGTAAGACACAGTACTACCAGACAGTTGAGTTCCTACACAGAAAGACTATGTGGACAGTCCTCAGTCTCTGGGAGAATTCTCTCAAGAGAAACAGCTGCTTTTTTTATGATGAAGGGGCAATTAGAACAAAGAAAATGAGCTGTCTTCCCATATTTCTATGAGCTAGCCCCTCCCTTACCTGAGATAAAGGTAGGTTAGTCCCAGTGGTTCAGCCCTGAGGCTGCAAAGTTTACTCTTGATGTTGCTGCTGCAGGGCCATGAGGCATCTCAGATAATAACTGAGAAATATCCCCCCCCACTTTAGAAGGTGACAAGCTTCTTCCAGAGCACCTGCCAAGTTCTGCTGCTCTGTATGCCATGAGTCCATGAGCCAGCCCAGAGACTTGACTCAGTGCAGCTCAAGTGGCTCTTTAAAGATCAACGTAAAGGTAAACACAAAATGTGAGCAGTCATTAAACACTTGACAATGGTGATATTTAATTTCTTATTTGCTGGTCTCAGATCACACACTGATGATCCCTTCTCACTTTTAGCAAGCCTTCATGTGATAGGCAGCTGGTATTTTCAGGGCAAGCACCTGTGTTCCTCTTTTACAGACTGAGACCATAGTCTGTTGACCCTTGGGAACCCATTACACTTTGCCATATGCTGTCTCTAGGGAGGATCTGAGATGTCTAGGCATCAGCCTCTCACCACGCTGCTCCTACTTGGCTAAACCTGCTGTGCCTTCTGTTTCCCTGAGGAGACATCAGAAGTACATCACCTTCCCAGTACCTCACCTGCCTACAGAGCTACTTAGGAGGGTATGTAGAAGTTGAATTTGAGAGTTTTTTGGTTGACTTTGTTTAAAGAAAAAGGCTCAGAAAACTGGTCAAATCACATGGAATATCTTTTGCTGAAGGTAGAATTATATACAGTGGCTTTAAAGAAAATCTTCTGCATAAATATTCCTTTACTATATAATTAATCTTTAGGGACTATGGAATAAGGTATATAGAAAACAGTTTTATTGTTCTAACTACTTCAGTTTTAGCTGAGAATAAAATATTTCTGCATGTAGTTGTAGAACAAGTTTGTTGGGTATTTCTTTCTTGTCACTAAAGTATGAATAGTGACATTCTGGACCAGTGGAGGTCAGGAGAAATTTTGGTACTGTTTTTTTTCTATACTCTAGAGTTTCCATCTGAGTGAGGCTGTGGAAGCTGAGAGGTCTTGTATGGCCTGTCACTGTCTGGCTGCTCAAATGCAGCCATGGAAGGATGTCTCAAGGGTGCCAACATTGTATTCCTAAATTTCAACCCTGTTGCATATTTAAAATTTGGCAATTAGTATAAGGAATCAAAGTCATCTTAATTTGAAGTATTTCAAGTTACCTCATTAGATTCAATATTAATTTCTTCATCATCTCATCTCAATTGCATTTCCATTTCAAATTATTTATCTCTGTTAATTCTAATAAATTTTATATTTTGCTACAACAAGTACGATCTTGATGGGTGGCTGGAGCACTTGAAGGTCGCTGCAGCAGGCAAGTGACTCTGTGACAGACCCTGCCCAGTGAGTGTCCTGCACAAGGGAAGTCACCTGTGGGAATGCACAAGCTGTCAGAAGATGTGGATATTTTTATTGCTGCACTTTCCTCATCTTCTGGGGTTTGAAACAACTGTCACAAAATCAAAGGCTCTTCTTGCTGCATCAGATACTGAAGATGGCAGTAACTGGAGACAGCACCTTCCCTGGCTCGGCAAGGCTCAGTGTGCAAGGTGGTTCACACAGCTGCACATGTGCAATTTCAATTTTAATGCCTTTCCTACCACAGAAAAGGGATCCCTGAGTGCCAGGCAAAGCTCGTGCTGTGTAATTCATGACCAACATGAGAACCGTCCTGCACCAGGGCAGCAGGTGTCCTGAGGTATTGACTACGTTTGCTGCAGCACAGAGACCCCGGGGAAATCCACCTGCGAATTGTATTTAAAAGAATAACCTACTGGGCATATTGTGCCTCGGGAAAAACTGCCTTGAGGGAGAGAAGACTGCAAGAGACAACCAAAGCCTGCTGCTTTGAGGACCAGCTGCTTCAGCAGAATCCCTGCAAATTGCAGCTGGTTTCTGGTGTCTCTTGCTGTCCTTTATCCTGAGGTTTTCCTTGTATCACTGACCATCACGTGGCTAAGAGCTGTTGTAGGTTTCATTTGCATGCTCAAAGCACATTTAAAGAGATGCTGGCATTTTTCCAAACAGAGAAAATTATCTGCTAATATACGGGATAATGTGTTACACTGTTACAAAATGTCAGAATGAACAACTGTTCTGAAAAATCATTAAAAAGAAAAATTAAACTATAAAGTACAATCAGCCTTTGAATGTAAAATCACAATTTAAACTCACACTTTATGAAGACATAGACATAAAGAGAGTCAGAAATGTTTAAAATAATTATGTACTTTAACAGAACCTAAAGTATTCTTTGATGTCTAAAGTTTTAACAAATGAAATAAAAGTATGACAGATTATGAGACCACATCTCCAGAAGCTGGGTTTTGAAAAGAAAATACTATCATGAGATTTCCCATTAGAATTACAAAAATGACAGCACTGAGAGTGCCTGCTTCCAGAACTGAAATATTAGCGCTTTTTTGATGTGAAAATGACACTGTCAGAGAAAAAAAAAGTCTTTTCTACATTTCTGATGCATTGATAGACTCCTTCACTTTCAGATAGAGTTATCGAGCTAGGAAAGACAAATGAGAATTTTTGTAAGGAAAGATCGATTCAAAGTGCTCTTATTTATAGTTTATTACTGGCCTACATATGTTTATATTGTTACAGTTATATTGACTGTTAAAAAGCAGTGGATTACCCCATGAGAATTCCAGAGTGTATTATGAAAAATAAGGACGTAGAAATCCCCAACAAATGAAAGATAAACTTATGAAACCCCATAGGTCTTAGAGCTGAAAAGCATGACTGAATTTAAACTTGAAACTTTGAGTGAAATATGTAAAACGTAACAAAAGATACTTGAAAAATGATGAATGCCAAAGGATCTGAGTATTGGATCTGTCCTCAAAGAGAATCTTTTTTGCTAACATCTACATGTCAGGAGCTACAGTGGAGCACAATGAAATACTGTAGATACTAAACGAAACCAAATAAATCCAAGACCCTATCACAAAATAGCAATGAAAATTTATACAGGTGAGTAGCTCTATCTGTGAAATGCAAGTCACTTCTTCGGTGGTCATACTGGCACATCAAAGGTGCTTGATAAATGCTCTGTATAAAGCGTGTTCCTACTGCTAAAGGTGAAACTGCAAACTAAATTAACCCCTATTACAAAAAACATAATAAAGAAATACATATTTTCTTCTTTGTCACTTATGGCTGGAAAACGATACAGCACAATTAAAGTCTTCACTTGTGACAGTGATTCAGTGAGAAGCTTAAGTTGCCAATACTATGATTAGTGCTAAATTCTTACAGTCATTTTAATTTCTGTCACATCAGTAAAAGAACCCATTTGCACTTGCTTTACCACAGTAATTACTTCATCCCATGACAAAGAGTTACAAGGTAAGTATTGCTGAATGTAATGCAGATGGAAAAGGGTTTGTTCAAAGCACTTCCACAGTTATTCCCTGGCCACTGCCAAGCTTCAGACATGCCTGCTCTCCCAGTGTCTGTTTCTTTCTTACTTTCACTCACACTTGTTTATATTTTTCTCCCTGGTGTTTTCTTCAGTTGGGCTTTTGAGCTGTGTAAGGCTCTTTGAAGGTGTGAAATAAAGGTCCGTCAAATTCTTACTGCGGGAAATTGAATGCCACCCAAAACAGCAAATAGGATTTGACAGGCTCCAAGCCGCACGTCTTTGCATTACTTGTGATTTCATTTTGGCAGCCTGAGTTTCATAGATAGTATCCACTCTTTTGGCCTATAGTAAAGAATACACTTTGTAGCTGCAGAAATCCACCTGTGTCTGTAGAATCTCAAATTTACACTTGGAAACATTCGTGTGGAAAATGAATGTGTACCCTTGAAAACTCTGTAATGACAACAGTCTAGCAAGGAAAAGGTGCCTTTGTCAGAAAAACAATCCCACTTAGCAATCAGCTCTAACGCTTGTTATTTCCAAGGAACAAGAACATTCATCCCCCATGCACCTCCACAAATCACTCTTCCAGGAGCTGATGGTGTTTGGGGCAGTAGAGCTGGGATCCACTATCACAGGCCATGGCTTCGGCAGCAACAGCCCACCCTGACGTGTGCTCTCACACATGTTTGAAGGGCGGTCATTATCTGGGGGCAGGGAGGTAGTATTTGATTTTATCCTTCTCCACTGTTATTTTGATGCAGTTATTCAGCACTGATACGAACTTTTATTCCCCAGAGTAACTGGGGAACTCATTAAATAAATAAGTGGATTTGTTTAGTGGAAAGATACTGGATAAAGAGATATGGAAAGACATTGCATTCAAATTTCCTGTCCTGTCAATTAATTTTTTCTAAAAGAAGTCCTATAAGATATACCCATTTGATGAATTCACACATTTTCCTTTTTCTATGAGAGTGCACAAGACAAAGAAAGAACAAATCTAAGAAGCTAAGGGATTGTTGATTGATTCAGTCAGCCAAAGGAAGAAACAGCCTTTACACTGAGACTGGCTGGTTTTGTGTCAAAGGTAGATTTCCCGTTGGTACCATACATAGCAGTGGTATTTGTTCACTGACAAGTCCCAGAGTAATCCCAGCCTTACAGATGTCTAAGAGAGAGCAACACGTAGAGAGACAGACAGGTGTTTTCTTGGTATTGACACACCAAACATCAGGAAAACAAACTGAAGATTTTATACTTGAGGTAGCAGAGGTGACAGGAAGCTAGAATTTCCTATTTCTGAGCTTTAGGTTTAACTGCTTTATCTGTTTTGGTGTAAATAAACAACAAAAATTGAAACCTGTGATCACAAAACACCTATGAACACTACGTGAGGAAATACAAAAGTAGCTTTGTTCAGTTGAGGTAGTTTAGAAGTACTCTGATAGTCTACACTGCAACTGTATTAGGGAACATTAAAAGACAAGGCAAAGCCGGGAAAAATGCTACACAATTGTACAACAAATTTCAGAAAAAAGTCCCCATTAAGTCTTTATTTATCTCAAGGTAACACTACTTTCAATAACAGTTTATGCTTTAAAAGTCACTGAGAAAATGAAAACTTTTCTCCCTTGCTTGTTGTATTGAAAATAGTAACCAAAGAAAGGAAAATAACCATATCTCTGAGTTTCCTACTAGCAAACCTTCTATGTCAAGGCAGAAATCTCAGTCCCTGCTTAAAAGGGTGTCTCCTTCACTGACCCATGACTAGCACAGGTAAGGGATCTGTAGTTACCTGCTATGTGCCCAGGTATCCCTAGAAATCATCCCAAAGCAGAAGGCACATGCTGAGGAAGATATTTTGACCAAGATTAAGGATGGATTAATAGTTATGAAGCGTACCAGCAGGAAAACCAAGGCCGTGTGTTGAACTTGGACCATCTGCTGAGGGGCAGCGAAGGATCAGCGCCTCATCCAGTCCCGACAGCTCACTCCTTGCCCAGGCAGGTCCCCTCTGTGTCAGCACATCAAAGCCATGGGGAGCTTCAGCTGTCTCTGAAGAGCCCAGTTAAACATGACTGGCACTGTCCTCAGGTGCTGCAGCTCAAAACCACCCCTTCTGCAATGCTAAATTTGCCTCTTTCCAGGACAGCTGCTGCAGATGATGCCCCCTGATCCATCTAATTCCTGAACCATGCCCAGGAGTTATTTGGAACAATGCTGAATGTCATAGATGACAGCTGTGCAAAAGGCCCGTGGCATTATGGCAGTGTAGAAAACTGAGTTCCTGGGAATGTTCCATGGCACTTTTTAATTGACTTACACAGTCTACCCTATGTGGTAGCCTGGCTACCTAGAGGAACAGGACCTGAAAACTACACTTTCACAAGAACAGTATAATTTGCTAATACCAGGAATGGCAGAAAACATTAACATTTCAGTTTACTACCACTTTGTCCCTTATGCTACGAATATCCTTCTTTCACGTGTCCAGGAACAACTCTTGAAGATTTTTTTAAGCTCTTGTCCCTGGACCTTTTTTGCTGAGAAATACTTTACAGAGAAGCACTACAACCTGATTCTACAATCTAGCCACAGATTATTCATGAAAATGAATTGCAGAATTACTGTAATTTATGTTTTAGTTGAAAAGGTTCCCTAATAGAATAACCAGCTTCTTTTGGAGGAATAAAATTTGTAGTGTAGTTCTGCCTGTATGGGCACTTAAAATTTCCCGGAGTATAGTCTATGGCTTTAAAGACAGGGGGTAATTGCTTTCATAATGAGTAATACAGTTTGCAAAATAATCATTATCAAACCCTCATGCAAGCTGATCTTGTTCGCTCCATTTCAGACAGTGGAGATTTATAAAAGCTTTCAAAATCTAAAGGCTTGACTTTTCTTAAAAAAAAAAAAGTGAATCCCACTATTATTGCTGCAGAAATTTACTGCTCATTTTGTGGTAATCAAAATTTTTCTGATTATTAAGTTCATAGCTTCATTAAAGAAAATTCAAGCACATAAACCAGTGATATTACAAGTTCCTGATGACAGCCATGTAGTCATAAAACTATTTTGGTAACAGCCTTTTAGTCATAAAACTATTCTGAATTTATTTTTAAATTAATTAGAAAATACAAGTTATGGGTAACAACAAGGAACTACAAAACAAAACGTAGAAAATATGCAAGTCGAAAGATGAGCTTCTACACTTTGTTTCATTGTTGCATTATGAGATCACTTGTAATTAAACACGAACCAGATTTAAAGTCTGGTTCTCCAAAATTTTGAGTCACTAAGAAGATTATTCATTTTGTTGGGTATTTTTCTTGGTGATCTATCCATTGAACCCCTTCCAGTCCTAAAAATACTGTCATTCTACAGGTACACTGCAAACATGTCAAACTCAAACCAGCGATACCAGCCCTATTTCCCTCACTGAAAAGTACTTCAGTCTCACTATATAATTTTCTAGAGCAGCAGTTTTGACATGGTGCTTCACGGGCTACTTCATGTTTTTCTGAAAAGGTAGATATATTTGGACAATGGTCTCAGACATATGGTGGAATTCTTGGGGTGTCCTGCATAGGACCAAGAGTTGGGCTCAATGATCCTGATGGGTCCCTTCTAACTCAGTATATTCTATGATTCTATGATTCTATACAGAAGCCCAGCCCTTCACTGGAAAGTACATTGTATTAGTCCATGAATCTGAAAGGATGATGAAGTATCCAAGCAGGGCTCTTGTCCCTCCTTTTCCGCAGTCCCCTATGTGCCACTCATGCTTGCTTTTTCAGTGTTTGTCCAAAGTAGCTACAAAATGTACTCTGTTCTTTGCTCCCTTGACATTTCCAGTAAGTGGTGTTTCTTTGCAGGGCTCTGACAAAGTGCCTACTAAGCAGCACAAACATCCCAGACCTTTCTCAAACAGCCTTATAGGAAGACTGAGAATTCATGGGTAAGCATGTTAGTTTAAGATTCAAAATTATTTGTTTCGGTTGTGTGGAAATGCTGAAGTTCAAAGCACACTAAGCTTTCAGTTTGGCCATCAGCTCAACACCTCGAATTTTTTGATTTCTATGTGTTGAATATTGACTGTTTAACTAGGGTTTTCACAGAATAGTCATACTCTGGTCTCAGGCATGTTCCTTCATTATGCTCTGTGTGAATGTAGAGGCAAAAGAAGATGAAAGAGTTTGCATGATACACTGTAATTCTGTAATTAATCATTTATTCACCATAGATTTTTCTCACTTTTTCTTATGATAAAACAGTTGCTAGCATAAACTTAGCCAGTGTAATAATTCTTCATCATTTCTAAATGTCTTCAGTATTTTTGCTTCATCGTGAATTTATTGTTGGAGTCAAACTGCTGGACTTAAGCAGCCTAGAACAGCACTGTCAGAACAACACTGCTGGTTCTGTGGCTTATCTGAAGGATATTCACAACACACAATGGTTCTGAATGTATATGAAGGTTAGAGATACAGGCCTAATATTCCACCAAAACATTGAGTAGATGATAAGTAACAAGGGGTTTGTCTCCTCCCTCTATAGCAGCTTGCTGGGACAAGTGATGTTGGCAGTGTGGACACCAGGAGGGTTGACAAGCCAAAAGGAGGTGGTCTATAATTCACTTAACCCAGCTTCTCCAGGAATAAAATAGTGTAGTGGTTTCAGTTCACCTTTTTTATCTTTTGTGGGATGGGAGATTTGGAGGGATGCAAAGCAGACTCCAGACTACAAATAGACACCTCAGAATCTGAGCAAAAGGCAGGTTGGATCTGAGGGTTGGAGTAAAGAGAAGGATCTGCTCTGTTTTTCAGGGATTGGGTGGTCCCCACAGCCTCACCACCCCTTGCAGAACAAGCTACTGCTGGAAACCACCAAGGGAAGGATCCTGACCTGGCAAAGAATGACTGGGGAGGGAGGTCCTTCCTGGGCTTGTGTCTATTTTCTTCCTTTCTTCAGCTGTTGGCAAAGACAAAACCAAGACAGACAATACAGATACAGTTTATTTGCTTTTCAAGGCACAAAACCAGTTGAAGAACTTGCTAAAATAAACAAAACACACCAGCCTTCTCAGATGCAAAGGCTGAAGGGAGATCCCTCCCCACCTGAAGTTTTAGACATCTCTAACTTGTAGGACTACAGGTGAGATTCAGCATCCGGAGATGTGGCAATATTTGTGATGCCATGAAAGATTCTGCACATACACTTACGCAACCTATAAAATGCTTTTAAAATGCAAATGCTTTTAAAAATGGCTTCAGGAAGCAAAGATTTAGCGACTCTGCCTCTTTCCTGAGCTATGGGCAAAACTCACAGTAGAGATGACACTTTGGAAAGGGAACTCCAAGTGGTCTTTTCCAGAGCTCAAGAAAACATGTTAACAGTCTCGTATTTCCATAATGAAAAATGTTATTACATTCCTCATGATAATAAAAGTACTTTAGCAAAAGGAAAATTCATTAGAACTGCCAAAGGCAAGGACAGCTTCAGGGAACTTCAAAAATTCAGATGGACACGTGAAGGCTCTGTGGAAGGAACAATATAATTCTCAATCCTTGTAATACCTGTCAGGCTCATCATCATTGCTAGATCCTTCCTGTTTTCTGTAAATTTGTACATTGCCTTGCACATACCAAAACTTGCAGATGAATGCAAATGCATGTTTTAATTATACCTGGAGTTTAACTTTCAACTACTGTTATGTTAAGACTAGTTTTTATTACACTTAAATGATATTTGAAAACTAGTGTTTTTAAGATGTCTTTGATCGATACTTTGGCATTCACATCTGTTTAAACAGTGAGCTGCATTACTCAGGATGAGCTTTGATGAGACAGAAGCACAGTCTGGAGGAACAGACTAGTTCTGAAGAGTCAGAAGAATCATGGCAAGAGAGGATGCTGCACAGATACTCTCTGTCAAAGCCAGTGCACCGGTCAGCTCATGTCAAATTTGTCACTTCAGCTGGACAAATGCAATGCCCAGGTGTCCATGTTCCTTTGATGTACAATTAACCGAGCAATTAAGGTAGGAAGAGAGAAGAAAGACCTAATTCTTTCTGCAGCACAGGGATTTTCAGCACTTTCCTGCAATGGGTGATGAAGTGTTAATGACACGAGTATTTGTCCTGAGTGGTGTGAAGATCCCTCTTTTTCTCTCTCTGTGCTGTGCATCGGGAGCTGGAAAGGAAGGGAGCCCCTGCAAAACCCCACCCCTAACCCTAGTCCGTTTGACAGGAGTCTTTGGGATTATCACTTGTTCATTTATACGGTTCAGCAGCAAGGGATACTCAAGCCTCCACTTAATTTATTCTACGGCACTTTCATAGGCTGCAGACATTGCTGGAATTGAAACCTTCCCTGATTTCAGTGGCTTGCCATCTAGTGTCTCAAAGTCTGAAATGCTTTAGCCCAGTAAAGATTTCTGAGATACAAGGCACTAACTTTAGAATTTCATGTGCCATGATTTATGATGACAAAATAATTCAGTTTTGTTATCTGCCCTTCATTTATGAGCTATGTTAACTGCTTTAACTTATCTTCATCTCCCACAAAGGTTATGGCCTGACATTAAAAAAAAAGAATATACTTTCCAACATTTTTACAAATGTTTGATTGTATTTAAAATATTCTTTATAGTAGTCAATCACATTTTGAATGCTGTTAGTTGCTTAACCTCTAAAACGTCCTGCAGTAGCAATTTCCTCAGCCTAATCATATGTTGCATATTGAAGTCCCTTGTGTTCATTTCAAACTCTTGCCTTTGTTCAGTAAGTGTCCTTCATCTTTCTGATAGGACATGCAGAGAGTATACATTTCCACATTATTACCCCCAAGTGACTATTTTATATATAACTGCCACTTCTTCCTATTTCTCTTCCTCAGTAGTGCCCATCCCATAATCAAAGTTGGCATAGACCATGTGCCCCAACAGATTTATGGCAGAGACAGATGGCACCAGTGTGAGTTTTGGATCCAGCCCTACTTTTACCCTGTTTTCTTCCTCTATACACAGATCATATGTTCTTCCTTTCTCTTGCAAGAGAGACAGGTCTGAAACGAAGAGAGACAGCTGAAGAAGTTAGAATCAGAGAATGCACTAAGTAATGAAAACCATTGGTTTTATCTGTGTACTAAAGTGGAAAGCACTGTTCCTAGAGTAGCACTTTCAGTCTCCCTGAGCTTTAATCATCTCAACTTTCACTGCTAGTTTCAAGTGAACTGCTTAAAATGCTATGGGCATAGTACTTCTGCAGGGAGTATAATTTCTTTGAATGAAGAGATTCTGGACAGAGAAATGCTGCCCTTGCCATCAGTTCTCCTATTAGGATAAAAGCCCCTAAAGATCCATGTTTATTTTGGGGTCCAAAGTACTCCAAGGGACTCATGGCTACGGGGTTTTTTGATGTGTGTTTTCCATTGTTCTTTAAATGCCTTTCAATTGTGCCCAATATAATTTTCTTCATAATTTTTCCAGGAATTGAGGTTAGATTAGCATGTGTGTAGTTTCCTGGGACCTCCTTCAAGCCCTTCTTGTAAACTGAAATAACATTGCCTAGGTTTCAGTCGGCAGGAATCTCCCCATACTCCTAAGACCTATAGTAGATGAATTTATCAATTTTTATTTTTAACTTGTTAAAAACCCCGTTTCCAGTCAGATTGCATTTATGATCTAAACAGGGTCTCTGTTCCCAAGGCCAGGCATATTCAGGGGGTGCAGGAAGGATTCATCTAGGATTCATTCTTTTTTGCATACTTAATCTGAAAACCTCTTCTCAAGGCTGAATAGAGCACTTGTGCAAATCCGCTCTAGAAGGTAATCTGCTGTCTCTGTAAATTGGTGTGAAAGAAAGAAATCATTGTGTCAATTGACATGGAAAAAGAAGTCATTGCTCAAGTTCACAGGCCTAGCATCAGCCAGGACAGTGGCTTACACATCACAGCTCATTCGTGCACATTTTTCCCTCTCAGACAGCTGCAGTTAATGAGCTGAATGCAAGAGGCAGCAGCTCATGGCTTGTCTCTAGGTAATGTGAAAATTCCCATCCTTTCCACTCTTTTTTCCATCTTTGTGGTTATTTATACACAGTTACCTATACTGTGTGCAGAGCAGTCTATTATTATTGCTGCCAGCTCTAATTGTGTGATATCCAGGAAATCCAGGCATGAACTACAGCCCTGTTCTTCTTGCTGCACAAGTACAGACCAGAAACGATTCTGCTCAGAAACGTCAGCACAGATGTTCACTACGAGAATAAGGCAAATGGAGCAGACAGACAAATAAGGGGAAACAAGGAAACAATGAGTCAAGAAAAGGGGGAGTTTATGTATTTTCTATATTGTGCTCACTGGCTATCTAGGTCACAGAATCTTAGCTCACTTTCAAGTACCCGTAGTCTTAGGTTGTCCCTTAGCAGCCTTGTCAACCAGCTAATCAAACCCAGCTCCCTCTAGTGCTCTTCACATTCCATATGTTCAGCCCCAGCTTGGAACCCGTTTCGTACACTCTCCACAGTTCCTTGATAAGTTTTTCATACTGAGAGCAACACACCTGTGGACACACGTGAGATGCAGTGCTGGGCAGAAGGGCGTGCTACCTGCCTTGGACCTGCTGACGGTAGTCCTGCTAAAGCAGCCTGGGTTGTGGGGGCTGTCCACCCAGAGTTCCAGGTCTGTGAAAAATGATGGTTGTACAGATGCATGGTGACAGAAAAATTGCTGTCACAGCTCAACTGGATAAGAAGGAACTGCAGGTCACACCGAGTTTGGGCAGAGCAGGCGTGACGAGCCCTGGTATTGAGGCCTGGCAAACAGTACAGAGCTCAGGGCATGTTATTAGCAAAAGCAACACCATGGAACAGGACTACCTGGTTATAATATGACACACGGATTGGTATGAAATTTTCTTTCTTCCTTCCCATCCATCTCCACCTTTCTCAGTCCCACAACTCTACCCCAGCAGGATATTTTTCGAGGGAAAGATGTTAGAAAATGTTTAGACAAATATTTCAGAGAGAAAGCTGTGTTTTTGTGACACTGATTTTCTTGCTCTTTGCTACCTGAACCAAAGTGAAAGTATGAGTGCAATGGCCACCAGGCAAAGCCTTTAGTCAGCAGGGTCTGAAAGATGACCTGGTCACTGCCGCAGTGTGTGCTTTGTGATGTATTTAAGACAACTTTGAAACTAATGACCCTGCAACACAGTAAATCTGCACATTTGTTTTACAAAAGTAAATAACAGCTGTGACTGGAGTATGTTGTACTGAAGCCATAAAATGCTGCGACACAGTCTGCTTCACAGCAAACCCAACACAGCGCCAAATACCCCTTTACACTGTAGAGCCAGAGCCCTGAGCACCACTATGCCAGGCAGCCACAGCGCAGGATTGCCATCTGCAGGGCAGCCTGGCATCTGGCTCCCTGGAGGCTGGCAGGCTCCTAATCCCCATGGATATCTTTCAGAAATATTTCTCTTGCTCTTGCAGTGTCCAGGTGTTCAGATGCCTGGAGGGATTCCCAGGTTTTGTGCCTATACTGTCCCTATAAAAATGCTTGTTGTCTTTTACTGCCCTGGAGCTGCAAGTGACATGGAATCATAGAATGGTTTGTGTGGGAAGGGACCTTCCAGACCACCTGGTTCCAATTCCTCTGCCACGGGCAGGGAGACCTCCCACTGTCCCAGGCTGCTCCAAGCCCCAAGGTCCAACCTGGCCTTGAACACTTCCAGGGATGGGGCAGCCACAGCTTCTCTGGACACCCTGTGCCACAGCCTCCCCACCCTCCCAGGGGAGAATTTCTCCCCAGTATTCCATAGGCCACATGCAGAAACACACATACAGTTTACGGCCATAGATTTACATGACACTATTAGCGTATCTAGCATGGAAAATAGACGTCTTATTTTTTAAGGTTTCAGTGACTCTTATTTGAGTGCACAGCCTTGTATCAGCTCAAAATGCATGCAAGGGAAGCATTAGGAAAAGCCAGTAAATGCAAAGGAACCTGTGAAATCATGAGTGATCTGAAGAGCTGGGGTTCTCATTGTTGAAAAATAGATTGAGATAATGAGGAATTATTATGGAATTATTATGGGCCATTTTGCCCACTTGGTCCTTTCCATTAAATGCACTGACATGAGCACATCCAGCATCGCAGACCTGCACTGGTGAGAGACCAGCTGTTAGGCAAAATAAAACCTCACAGAGGTGTTCCAGTTCCTCTCTGATGAAGTCAACAAGAAAAAGAACATGACATCGGTGGGTTATGAAGTTTCTTTCACATTTACTTTTTATTAGCACCTGCAATGTGAAACAAGATGAGAAAAATGGGGACAGAATTTTTCAATGCTGGAAGGAGAAGATGGACTTCATTCCATGAAGAAATAAAGAGAAGAGCAGAAAGTGCTGGAACGGAGGACAAAAATTAAACAAGCAGTAGTTGCACTTGAGAGGTGACAAAAAATGACCATGGATATGGTGTGCTGTCTTCACAGGGAGGTCGGCATTCCACAAAAAACATAAGGTATATCAATGCAGAAACCAAATCCAGGAACATATTACTTAGGAGCAATTGTGTATCCCTACAGAAAAACACACCACTAAAACTGCTGAGTAACAGTAGCAGGTGTTTTTAGTGATTTTACTTTGCACCTCTCAACACGTGAACTTCCCCATTTTGTCCTAGATTTTTCAATATGAACGTGCTGGGATTACGATTGCTCTGTCCTGCACATATGTCTATCACATGCAGAAAGCCCAGCTTTACCCAGCGTGATGGTCAAAAGCCACTGTGGTTGTCCAGCATCAGCTACCACGGGCTGCTCCTTTTGCCATGATGGGTAAATTACTCCCCGCTCAGGTGGACCTGACCCCCCGCTTCAGCCTCATAATTTTTACTCTACCTTGTTCCCCCATTTTTTTCCATATGAAGAAGCCAGTTGTGACCAGTTCCCTGGGGCAGAACCCTGTGTGGTTACAGTCAGAGCTGGCAGGTTGATGTCTGAGGAATCTGGCGAGATGGACAGTGGGAACTGCCTTCTGTCGGTGTGGGTGCCCAGCAGCCCTGCATCATGTTGCTCATCTACTGAGAACCCAGGGCATACCATAAAACAGGAGACATTCCTCAAGAGACAACTGAAGTAGGCTAACAGCAGAGCAAGGAACCTGAGTGCAGTTCTTCGAGTCAGTGCTAATCACACCAAAGATCAGGCGAACTGCACAGGCGGAGTGCCACAAACTGGAAAGCACAAAGTGCTGTAGTGCACTGAATTGCCAGCCACATTCATTTGCTGTCAGATCATGTCAGAACAGGGGCGAAATCCCCCTGACAACTATGAAAATGCTTCTTTTCTTTTTCCAGTCTATTTTTTGAAAGGATGAGCATCAAATCTGCATAGTCTGAGCCTGCTTAATCTTGCAGCATACCAGTGTACTGTATGTCTGAGGCACCTGTCTCAGCAAAAACCTGCCAGTTCTCTGCATACTGGGGAAGCTGGACCATGCTGAAGACAGGTTACTGGTGGCACCGGGCTGTGTTGTGTCACCTCACACTCTCTTCCCGCCTTGGACTGCTTTCCTAATGTATTGTGTCTCAGAGTTGCATAGCCTTATTAAATCATAGAGAACTGAAAATATTTATAAACTGACCTACCTCATTGCAAAGCAAATACTGGCCATACATCATTCTGCACCTCCCTCAGCTAAACTGCATGCAAAACCTCACAATGAATTTTAAAAAGTTGCTAGTGCTGGCAAATATCCACGTCCTTCTTGTGCAGGGGTCCCACAGTTGGATGCAGGATGCCAGGTGGGATCTCACCTGAACAGAGGAGAGGGGCAGAATGGCAGAATCCTCCCCTCATCTGCCCACATTGTGGGGATGCAGCCCAGGACACGGTTGGTTTCTGGGTTGCCAACACACACAGCTGGGACATATGCAGCCTCAAATCCACTAGCACCCTCAAGTCGTTCTCCTCCTTTGCAAACTTCTGTGGCAGCAATCTGCATTACTCAGCACCCTGCTTCCTCCAGCACTACACAAGCTGGCTGAGCACCGAGCCACATCCTGGGCGCAAAGCAGCACATCCTACTGCAGCTGAGCCTCTTGCTATTCCCCACAGCCTCCCAGAGGCTGCTGCAGGGTCTCTCTCTGTACATGCGTGGGATTTGGGTGGATCTGCAGGAAGGACAGTGGAGCTACATAATGCCCATGAGGCAATGGGAAACCTGGCTCTTGTTATCTCCTGCTTACCATGTCAGTCCTTGACTCTGAGTTGCAGGGAGAGGTTGAGACATCCAGGGCTGGGATTCTGGTGAACTGCTCTGAGTTCTTTATTGCTTTCACCTTTATGAACACCGTTTCTCTTTTTCCTGCTTTGTACAGAGGGTAAAAAAGTTAATACTAGTAATAATATACAGCATTATATTTATGAATATATGAATTATGAAAAATAATTCATTTTTTCAGCCTATGCTAATTGAACAAGTATCATAAATATAGATAATATACCTAGCTGAATAATTCAGAAATGCTTACCATTGTCATTGGTGGCAATCAAGGTGTGTGTCTATGAATATTCATATAGTATCAAGATAAAATGCCCAATGATGAAAATGTTATACTTTGAATGTTAATGACAGAGTTTCATTCTTAGTTTCTAAGGCCTTTATAAATGTTTTGTTAGCCTGGAAATGTCATCATATCCATAGTGCTTAATCTGATAATGCATATTTTTATTTTTACAATGTAATATTGGTCATAAAGTAGAACTTTCCAGTAATTTTTATTGTCTTTACTGAAGGCTTAAAGTAAATTGTTTAAATGCTGACTTTTGGAATGTATAACTTACGAACAATATTTGTATAAGATAAAGTTACTGTAACATGTTCAAAAAAAAAATTTTGCATTTTATTTTCAATTCTATTCAATCTAGATAAGTTTAAAGTGTCTTTTCCTCATCTCTGTGTTACAAGGGATAATGAAGTATTAGCTTTGTACATTTTTCACTCCTTTTAATGAGCTGAAGTGTTTGTCTAGTCTGGTAAAAAGGAGGCTGAGGGGCAACCTCATGGTTCCCTGCAGCTTCCTGAGAGGGACATATGGAGAGGGAGGGGCTGAGGGAGGGACAGGATGCCTGGGAATGGCTCAAAGCTGTGCCAAGGGAGGTTCAGACCAGACATCAGGAAGCATTTCTTTACTGGGAGGGTAGCCAAACACTGGAACAGGCTTCCTAGAGAAGCAGTTGATGTCCCAAGCCTGCCTGCGTTGAAGAAGCATTGGGCAATGTCCTTAAGAGCATGCTTTAGCTTTTGGTCAGCCGAAAAGTGATCAGGCAGTTGGACCAAATGATCATTGTAGGTTCCTTTCAACTGACCTATCCTATCCTATCCTATCCTATCCTATCCTATCCTATCCTATCCTATCCTACACAGGAGAACAGTGGTAGTTGTTTACCTGGACTTCAGCAAAACATTCAACACCATTTCCCATAGATGCCTTCTGGACAAATGGGCAAGACATAGGTTGGATGGTTGGTCTCTGAGACGGGTAAGAAATTGTGAAATAGTCTGCACCCAGAGCACTGACCAATGTATTTTACTCAGGCTGGCAGCCTGTCAGAGGTGGGGTCCCCCGGGGGTTGCTACTGGGTCCCACAGAGTTCAACATCTTCATAAATTATTTGGGATGGAAAACACTCTCACCAAGTGTGCTGACACTAAACTGGTTGGTGAGGAAGACACATCAGAAAGCAGAGACATCTCACAACAGAGACCTGGATGGGCTGGAACACCGGGCTAGCAAGAACTGTGTAAGGTCTAACGAAGTCCGGTGCAAAATTCTGTACCTGGGACAGAATAACCTTAGAGCCCAGCACAGATGAAGGTCTGGGAGGAGTCTTGCTGAAAGGGATGGTGAGAACGATCATTCACTGGAGCAACCTCCCCAGGGATGGGAGTCCCCATTGTTGGAGGGTTCAACATGCAGCTGGACAGGGTGTGGGAAAATGTCTCCAGGCTCCCTTTCCCACAAAAGGCTGGAGCAGATGGTCTTTCAAGGTCCTTTCCAACCGAGGCTGCTCTGTGATTCTACAATGCTCAAGTCTTGAATCCCTTCCCTGTTTTTCCTTGGAAATTGATGATAAATCTTAAAGAGCCTTAAAGCTGAAAGATGGGCACAGAGAGCCCAATGGCCATGGTTCTTTACATTGTGGTTCTTTTCCATAATCCAGTATTTCTTTATCTTTTTAACAGCTCTTGCTAGCAGAAATTAAACCATTAAAGACATCTGGCCTTTCTTGCATACTTTCTTCCATCAGTGCCAAGTTGCAATTAATGTATTTTTACTATATGGTAATTTGGGGGTTGATTCTTTAATGTACTGAATGATGGTTTTGTATCTAGAAAAAGTGGACAGTAGTAGCATCACTTCCTCTCTAGTAAGACTTTTAGACTACAACTTTTGGAATATTGAGTGTTCTTGAAGTTTGGTTTCTACTTAGGATAAACATATATAACAAAGCACGTGAGTCACAGCAAATCTGCTCTTTGATTTTATGTATTTGAGAGCAGGAAAATGGATTCACATGAGTAGGTTAAGCCAAAATAAAAATAAGTCAGGGCAGCAAGCCAGAAGTTGATGAATTTGTCATCTGGCGCAATAGCCCAAAGCTTAAGCACTCCTGCATTTAGAGGGAAAAACCCATTTGTCTTCCCGAAGTTCAATGATTTCAAACTGAGAATTGTCCCCTAAGTGAGGAGAGAGAATATAAAATTCTTTGCTTTAATGATGAAAGAAATCCAGAGATCTTTTCAGCAGAAGATCCTGAAATAATTCAAAAGAAAATGTCAGCTTGTCCCTCTACTGTGTTTTTCAACATCCCTATTTGACTTTGAAGGACTTGTAGGGCTTGTAGTCTTTGCAGCTGTCCCTGAAACAACCAGAGTTCATTTTCAAACACAAACACAGTTTTCAAGTCAGGCAGCAGCTTTTACACTTTTTGCAGCTGCATATTAAGTTCACCCAAATGAAGCAAGATATAATCCAAAAATGCTCTGAAATCCATGATGGTTTATTAGTTCAGAGTGTTCTGTGTTTGTCTTTAATGAATAGTTTTATGCATTTAACAGTTTTTAAAATAAGTCAATTTTTTTATGACATGACAGCTGTCATACAGTGAGTGCAGTGAAATACCACTTTACAGGAGCTCTTTGATAAGGTTTTCAGGTGGTCTGTGCATGCATATGAATACACCTGACAATTTCCTGGACAATTTTTCCAATGCAGTCTATACTCACCTGTTTCCATTTCAGCAACACACAATCTAATAGTGCAGTCAAGTATCCAAAATTCAAGAAAACAAGGGTAAGCTATACAAAATTCCACATTTTCACAAGCACTTAGATATAGTGCAGCCCCCAGCCCTGGGCAACCCTGAGACATGCTCTGCCAGTCCTCCTCAGGAGCAGGCTGCAAGTGTTTCTGTGGAGACCAAACGCCCTTTGCCCCACAGCCATAGCGAGTGGACGTTTAGTCCTTTGTTTTCTTTGTCAGTCTTGTTCAACTTTGCAAGAAAACGAGGTTCTTTGTAAGCAGACGTTACTGTTTGCCACTTTCAAAATAAGTAATCGTATCTAATTTATATATTCTATTCGAGGGAGAGAGTGTAGGCATGTTCTGGCCCTGAAGGATACTCAAGAACACATAAAGACATGAAGTATTTCCAGTGCGGTTACAAGAGCAATACTTTGTATCACCTCAAGCAATGTAATTTCCAAGTAATATAGTATGTATGCCTTGAAATTTTTAAAATCGTGGTGCAACTGACCATAAAGAATAGGATAAAATATCTGTTTTTTCAAATGAAAACAGCAGTATACTATGAGAGAGTGAGTACTAGCGGAAGAATGTCAACCGACCTTAATTGTAATTCATGCCCTGGGGCTTTTGGACAAAGCACTTCTCACAAAACCAGGCAGTCACCGAGGAAGTGAGGCTGCACTCTGCTGTTACTGGAGTCACAGTGGGAGGGCAAACTCACATGGAGGAAGGTCTCACATTTGGGAAGTTCAAGAATATACGGGAGTAGGAAGAAGATTCTTTGGGTGGTGCAGGGTTAGGGTTAATGCAATGTTGGTAATCATGAAAATCTACCATCCTCCCCTGAGCAATGACTGACACATACCGGGTCAACGTCTTCATAAACTCAGACGTGATATGTCTTTAATAGTTGTTTCTGTGAACAAAGTACATTAAAAAAGGAAACTGCGCTCTTTAAATACTTTTATTGGTGTTTTATTCTATTACACAAAGCCACATTTGTTTAAAGGTTTTACATATACGTGTGTACTCTTTATTTAAGTATAATATTTGGAGTTCTTCATCAGTCCTGATGTGCATGTAGTGTTTCATCCTTGAAAATGCTATAGCACTGAACACAAATATGGGGTTTCACTGTGTGTAAAGACATACCGAGCAGCCCTTGTTCAGAAGGAAGAGTTCCCTTACCAGTGCAGTGGGATTCAGTCCGCACAGTGTCTGTTTTCTCCCTGAAAACAGCAAGAGTCGCTGTGAGAGTGGTGCAAAGGAATAGCAGGAGTCAGACAGTTCTTGTGGCTTTGCTTCAGTAGGATTTCCCAAACCATTCTATGATTCTGTGATTACATGATAGTTTGCAGAATAGGAATGACTTCTCTTTAGAGGTTTTTTCCCCGACATATACAGAAACATTTTAAGGAAGGGTAATAGGAATAAGAATCGTCATAGTTTTCTACAGGCCTGGATAACGAAAAGACTGTCAAGACACTATTACAAAATGGTTATTCCATATATGCAAAAAAGAGAAGGACTGAGGGGTTTTGAGACGGTTATAAGAAAATGCGTGCTTAAAATACACCCAAACATGTCCTTGATTTCCTATTCTGTGTACCCATGCCTGTTTGTTAACCAGTCAGATAAATCAAGCAGGACAAGCTGTTTTGTAGTGAGTCATTTCGGCACCATGGAATTGACACTGGTCTGGCATCTCTCAACTGCCAATAAACATCTTACTCTTGAAGTGAGATCTGGAAGATAAGCTGAATTTCTGAGTGACAGCCATTCACTTTACAACTATAAAAGCCACAGCAAACTTCCACAAAGCAGAAGTCTTCTATACTGGAAGACTGGAAACATGTGGAGTTTCTCCTGTGAGCAGGGACACTTGCTTCATGGTTACTCACCAGGGGTTGAGTGAAGGAATCTGTGTACATTACTGTCATTTCAGCAGGAGGTTGTATTCGACTCCTAATCAATATTACTTCTTTTCCTAGCTTTAATATAGGTACCTTGATATAGTGCACTGTTCTAAGTCATGCTATAATCTAGTAGCTGTTCTTTTAGTTTTACACTGTACAGTAATTCTGATTAGGATCTTTTGCCTGTTATGTCTTTTCATTTGTCTTAATAAATGATTCATTTTTATATAAATGTATCTGATTTGCCACCAGCACAACTTGCGGGACAAAGTGCTTCCTTAAATTTAAACTGTTGCCAAAATCTGAGGCTAAGGGAGCATTTACCTTCATTTAAACCCACCTCTGTGAAGGAGGTTAAATACACAAAGCAGTTCTTTCTGTCCCTCAGACAAACTTCACAGACAGCAAAGCTTCTTTAGTAAACTTTGTCTGAAGCTCCCACTCTCCCTGTGACATGCACTATTTCAAGTTTCCACATTTGCATTATTCACCAAGACGTAATGTGGAAATAAGTCAAATATTCTCTCCACTCCATCAGCAAACAGTTCTGCACTGAATTTCTGAAGAGCTGCAGAATTGCAATTAATCTGACACAAAATATTCTAGCATAAACAATGCACCTCTGAGACAGTCACAACTTGTTCTCACAGCACCAGTCACAGAAAAAACCAAAAGCTCATGCAAAATGAATTCTTTGATGGAAATGTCATTGAAGTGGAGTCTGGTCAGAATAAATCAAGGAATCTTAGCTCCGTTTTTCATCTCATTTTGTTAAATGTAGATATATAAACAAAATCGGTGTTTGTGTGTGCTATGTAAATAATGCTGATAATGTAGTCTCAGTACACTCCATAATCCTGTTAAAATGCCCTCATTTTCTATTCCTTTATATTCTATTGCTTTTCAAAGAAATACAGGAAAATTTGCACTAATATTTGAAACAAGCACTAATATTTAATGACACTCTGAGTATGACATTACCCAGTGGGAAGCATTTTTGTCACCTTGGATTACTCAACAGAACAAGTAACACAGGTCTTCAATTAATCACTGTTGAGTCGTTACCTAACAGCTTCTCAGTGATATATCTACACTCTGCTTGTTACCCTGAAATTGTTATGCAAATTTCCCCATTTATAAGAGTAAAATGAACGCTAGCAGCACTATCTGATGCCAGCAGAAGGTTTAAACAGAATTTAGCAAAGCCACTCATGTCATATGTTATTCAGATTGACTTCTGTACCAACAATCACGGTATGAGCATTTCACATTACACGGAATTTATTTTATTATAGAGATTGTTATTACACATAATACATATAGATAGATTATACATAATGTACATATAAATAAAATCTGTAATATATGATACAATATAATTAACATTATAATGATGCAATTATATTTGTAATGGATTCAATAAATTACAGATACTAATTATCATTATTTATTTCACAAATACAGTTCAACCATATGCTCTCTGGATCTTTGCTGAGTAAGGGTTTATACTCAACAGACCAAGTCCATGCTGGGCTCCTTGATTTCTGGAGTTCTCTCCTGCCCATTTTTTCCTACTTAGAATTCTCTAATCTCTTCCTTTCANACATCTTACTCTTGAAGTGAGATCTGGAAGATAAGCTGAATTTCTGAGTGACAGCCATTCACTTTACAACTATAAAAGCCACAGCAAACTTCCACAAAGCAGAAGTCTTCTATACTGGAAGACTGGAAACATGTGGAGTTTCTCCTGTGAGCAGGGACACTTGCTTCATGGTTAATCACCAGGGGTTGAGTGAAGGAATCTGTGTACATTACTGTCATTTCAGCAGGAGGTTGTATTCGACTCCTAATCAATATTACTTCTTTTCCTAGCTTTAATATAGGTACCTTGATATAGTGCACTGTTCTAAGTCATGCTATAATCTAGTAGCTGTTCTTTTAGTTTTACACTGTACAGTAATTCTGATTAGGATCTTTTGCCTGTTATGTCTTTTCATTTGTCTTAATAAATGATTCATTTTTATATAAATGTATCTGATTTGCCACCAGCACAACTTGCGGGACAAAGTGCTTCCTTAAATTTAAACTGTTGCCAAAATCTGAGGCTAAGGGAGCATTTACCTTCATTTAAACCCACCTCTGTGAAGGAGGTTAAATACACAAAGCAGTTCTTTCTGTCCCTCAGACAAACTTCACAGACAGCAAAGCTTCTTTAGTAAACTTTGTCTGAAGCTCCCACTCTCCCTGTGACATGCACTATTTCAAGTTTCCACATTTGCATTATTCACCAAGACGTAATGTGGAAATAAGTCAAATATTCTCTCCACTCCATCAGCAAACAGTTCTGCACTGAATTTCTGAAGAGCTGCAGAATTGCAATTAATCTGACACAAAATATTCTAGCATAAACAATGCACCTCTGAGACAGTCACAACTTGTTCTCACAGCACCAGTCACAGAAAAAAGCAAAAGCTCATGCAAAATGAATTCTTTGATGGAAATGTCATTGAAGTGGAGTCTGGTCAGAATAAATCAAGGAATCTTAGCTCCATTTTTCATCTCATTTTGTTAAATGTAGATATATAAACAAAATCGGTGTTTGTGTGTGCTGTGTAAATAATGCTGATAATGTAGTCTCAGTACACTCCATAATCCTGTTAAAATGCCCTCATTTTCTATTCCTTTATATTCTATTGCTTTTCAAAGAAATACAGGAAAATTTGCACTAATATTTGAAACAAGCACTAATATTTAATGACACTCTGAGTATGACATTACCCAGTGGGAAGCATTTTTGTCACCTTGGATTACTCAACAGAACAAGTAACACAGGTCTTCAATTAATCACTGTTGAGTCGTTACCTAACAGCTTCTCAGTGATATATCTACACTCTGCTTGTTACCCTGAAATTGTTATGCAAATTTCCCCATTTATAAGAGTAAAATGAACGCTAGCAGCACTATCTGATGCCAGCAGAAGGTTTAAACAGAATTTAGCAAAGCCACTCATGTCATATGTTATTCAGATTGACTTCTGTACCAACAATCACGGTATGAGCATTTCACATTACACGGAATTTATTTTATTATAGAGATTGTTATTACACATAATACATATAGATAGATTATACATAATGTACATATAAATAAAATCTGTAATATATGATACAATATAATTAACATTATAATGATGCAATTATATTTGTAATGGATTCAATAAATTACAGATACTAATTATCATTATTTATTTCACAAATACAGTTCAACCATATGCTCTCTGGATCTTTGCTGAGTAAGGGTTTATACTCAACAGACCAAGTCCATGCTGGGCTCCTTGATTTCTGGAGTTCTCTCCTGCCCATTTTTTCCTACTTAGAATTCTCTAATCTCTTCCTTTCACATGGTCCTGTGAAGCTTAGGGTGCTTCTCTTTTGGCTACAACCATATTACTCATTTCTAAATGAATAAATGACAGGAGTTATCACCGTATATTAAATTAAGATATAAGAAATCTAATTACATCATATTTTACTTCCTTACTTTTCTTCCTTAGCAAGCCATCTCCTACTTATTTCCAGTTTCTGGTCTTCTCGTTTTGATGTTACAGATCTGGTTTTAATTCTAGCAAGGTCTGTAGCATGAAAACCGTTCCAAAATAAAGGCGCTTACTTTGCAAATGACCAGGATCTATGAGTTATCAAAGTTGAATCACGCCTGAGCAGTTTGACTGCTCTCCATGCTGAGGTCACTGGCTCTGTGCTGAGCAGTGGACTTTGTTAGTTTTGATCTCAGCAAGTCATTTGACATAGCTTCCAATGAAATCCAATGGTCAAACTGGCAAGAAATGGAAACATTCTGTTTTCAGAAATTAGGGAAACACAGATTTATGGCCAGAATGATGAGAATAAAGAATATTTTAGATTCATCAACTGTACGAATCTAAAAAGGATGGCTCTATGTCACAGTTTGCAGAGCTGTTATATGACTAGTTACAATTCTGACCTCTTTTGGTAAGAAGTAGGTACTATAATAGGACTCTTAAAGAAGCAGATGCAGAAAGAGGAATTAAGATCCAGAATGTTTGTTTTAAAATTTTGGGATTCAGTTTCCTAGGGAGAAGAGGGCAGGGTCCTGATAAAGTACTGAACTGAACTGAAAGGTCTTTGCATTTCATCTCCCCTGCTTTGTCTCATATTCCTGACTGCTGATGGGGTGCACTGGCATTAGCAGAGGGGCAGCATTCAATTTTTAGATCTATTTTACTAATTCTGACCTTGTACAAAGGGACAGTGTATTTTAAGCACTGAAGCCGTCAAGATATCTTAAAGGCTCGTACAAAAATGACAACCTATTTTCGGCTTTTTCTTTTTTTTTTTCCCCTTTTTTCAAACGAAAGCAGGGCTTGGTTTGGATTTAAACACTGTCCTGCGGCAGCTGAAACATCGCAGTGTGGTGCTGGTGACGCTGTCCGTCAGCCACATACGAGCGAGATTTTAATAAAAACCCACAAAACTCGCACACCGCAACAAACCATAAACAAATGCGAAAGCTGCCAAATTTTCCGTGCTAAGGCTCGGGAAAACGCAGCGAAGGAGGATTGCTCCGGAGCGCCTGGACCGGGGCTTTCTGCCCTCCCTTCTCGGCAGCTCCCTGNTCTGCCCTCCCTCCTCGGCAGCTCCCTGACCTCCAGAACGGACACGCACTCCCCGCTCCGGCCTCTCCCCGGCCCCTCCGCGCCCGGGCGGGCTCAGGGCACGGCCAAGCCGCGGGGGCTCCCACCGCCGGGCCGGCACTTCCCACGCAGCGCAGCGGGAGACGCCTGGCAACGCCCGCTCCATCTCGCCCGGCGCCCCAGCCCGTACGAGCCCCCCCGGACCGGCCCCGCGGTATCGCCCCGCTCACCGTCCGCCCGCCCCGCCCGGTGCCGCGGAGCCGGCGGGATCCGCTTCCTCCCAGCCCCGCGTCCTTCCGCACTGCGCCGCCCGCCCCGGCGGGGAGGGCATGGGGGGGCGGGCGCTGAGGCCGCGGTGGGATGGAGCTGTGGTTTAAACAAACCGAGCCGTGTGTTGAACATAGCCAGCCCCAAGCCCCGCTGCGGGATTATTACGAGGAGGAAAACGCAAGGGACAGGCTCAGGAGCAGCCGTGCGGACTGAGCCACCACCGAGTCACCGTGCTGGGCAAAGGGCTGCGA